>JAGFNK010000249.1:0-74024 GCA_025769875.1 Russula earlei | reverse complement strand
GATTTTCATGTGCCAGATATTCTTTCCTTCCTGTGTCATCTCTCAATGATGGTATTATACACTGTTACATTGTTGAAGGCTCTTTCGACACTGAGCTTTTCTGTACATTCATCAATCACCTCTTGGATCATATGCAGCCATTTCCAGCCCCCAATTCAGTCATTGTTATGGACAATTGTCAAATTCACAAGGACCCTGCCATTATAGAGCTTATTGAATCTTGGTAAATTCTATTCACATCTATTGACAAGTGTTGACACTCCTGTTTGTATTTAGGGGCATGCGTGTCAAAATTCTGCCACCCTATTCCTCTGATGATAACCCAATTGAGCTGGCATTTTCTGCAATGAAGTACCTGTTCTCACATGACATGGCATGGCAAGTACCGAGTGGCGTCACTGCCCCAAGTTTCTTCCCTTCCCCTGTCTCCCCTCTCCGCAGTCTCCAACATCTTCCTCTATTTTCATATCTTTTTCTTCATGTGGTTGGTCCTTTTTTTTTTCTCTCTTGGCTGCTTTCTGACCCATGAACACACTTTAGGCCCCATTCCGTGGGTGTAGATACTTGCTTCCAAGTCTCCATTTCACTTAGGCCTGACCGTTTCTCTTGCACCTTGACTTTCCAAACCATCACCACCTCCCCCTCCAATGGATGCCAAGGAAGACAAGTCGACTGCACCTGTGGCTCAAAACGAGGCAAGCCTTGCTCCTCACCTTTGTCTATCGCCTCACTTTGTTCTGACTGCCCCCACAGACCAACAAAAAAAAGACATGCTATGGAAAATGCTGTTCTCTCTTCCTGCAACTTGCCTCACATTGATCATAACCTTGTCCATCAATACCCTCCTGATCTTGTTCGCCACAGACTTTGTCATTGTGCTGCTCATCGATTCTGCCACTGATGTCATCTTTATGTGCATTTGGGCAGTCTATCCAGATGCCATCAAAGTTGTCATCTGATATCCTCTCTCTGGTGCCAACGCGACTGAACATGATGTCCTCCTCCTTTGGCATCCCACCACTGCTGCTTCCACCCAGTCATGGACAGATGGCACAACTCTTCATCTCCAACCTGAGTTTGATTGGACAAACACCACCAAGCTCTGGCCCTCCACTGAATACAAATGTGTGTATACATTCCCTGTGCTTCTGATTGCGTGGTGGACCTGCTCCTGACCGCCTTGTTCAGATGTCTTGGCACATATGAACAAGACCATCCTGCCTTGCCCACCCTCTCCCATCTGCTTCCTCACCTTCCCAGATCTGTGTCTCCCAACAGGCCCCCACTTCCACTTCATCATATCCTCATGCCTTAAGCCTAACTTTCCTTACGCGCTGCTCCTCACACATTCACATTCAATCACAATCGCTGCCTCAATGCACACCTTGCGTCATCAATTTCATTTCTCTCAGTCTTCCTTATTGCCGTTTTCAGCGCACTTGGCGGAGCTTGAATTCCACCCAAATCGGTGCAGAAACCCCCTCAAACATGCGGGATAAATATCTCCCTCAAAACAGCTTCAATTCATATGAAAATTATTGTCCCTGAATCGCCTGAATGAGGGCTAGGCAGCCCCATTGTTTTCATGAGATTTGAGTGAGAATTGGTGGAGCTGGACTCAAGCCACCTCCACATGTGTATTAGATGAATTACAACTCAAAATCATGGTCTATATCTATTATTTTTCTCTCATGTTGTACCCATGGGCTGTCTTGAGGCAGCCCCATAGTGTTTTTGACTCAAGTGTTGTGGTGTGCAACGTTGTTTCCAGTGCAATTGGAGTCGCGGCCAGCCACTCATCACCCCTCTCGCCTCTCGATTCTGACCATCCTTCTTGTTTTTCACAGACAGAGAGGAGTGGGTTGCAAAGAGGGGTCCTATTCTGAACTCTTTCTACTACAGAGTAGCTAGGGTGTTTTTATATACAGGAGAGAGGTACTAGAGATGAATGGCATGAAAGTGAATCAAGACTGGTTGAGACGGTCGAGGCGGTCGTGAAAGGCTTGAGACGTGAACACGTCTAGTGTGCTGAGGCGTGCATGGGCGCGTGATCGGTGGCGAGGGCTGGGCGATGCGATCGAGGTCTTGATGTCGCACGCAAGATGGCTTGTGGTGTGCGGTCGGTGGACTGCCTGGAACGAGAGGGAGGTGGCAAGGGATGAAAGGGAGCTGAGGTGTCAGGCTCATGTCGTGTCGTGTCGCGTTTTTTGCATGTGATTTCGAGGCCAGCCATAATCTTCCTTACACCTCCCGGGGGCTTGAAACTTTGACCGTCCTCGGTCAAGCGTCTGAATGCGAGTGTTTTGAGCCTTTCATGTCTGAATTGAGGCGGTGGTCGCGGCTGCTTGTGCTGCGGAAGACGCGAAGGCGGCGATCGGCGATGGCGATGATGGAAGAGGCGAGAGCGATGGGAAACGGAGGCGATGGAGACGAGGGCGGCGGTGACGTAGGTGGTGAGGACTCGAGAAAGAGGATGCGTGGGGCGGCTTGCGCGGGGGTGGGATCTGTCGTCTTGCGGCGGCGGTGGCGGGGTCGTCTCCACTGCAGGTGTCGGCAGCAGACGTGGGCGAGAGCGCGCAAACGGATGGGGAGGCGATGTGGGAGGCGGCGTGCGGTGTGCTGTTGGCGTCGGCGACTGCTTCTCCTGCAGCGGCGGCTTCTGCTCCTGTTGTGGCATGTCGTGGCTAAGTTTGTGGCCGAGGCCTTCTTGGTCTTCTGGGGTGGTGCTGGTGGCGAGGGGTTGCGACGGTGCGGTGGTGCTGGTGTCGCGCGAAACTACTAAAGCGGCGGCTGAGACTGAGAAGACTGAGGCTGAGACTGAGAAGACTGAGGCTGAGACTGAGAAGGTGGCGGCGGACTGAGCTGGTGCGACGGTGGAGGCAGATGGGGCGGAGGCGACGACTGAGGGCGACGCAGGGGCGACGGCGGCGGTGGCTGACAAGGGCGTGGCGGCGGTGGCTTGTGAGACAGTGGTGGAGACGGCGGCGTGTGGCGCTAAGACGTCGGTGGCTGAGGCTGAGGCTACGGTGGCAGCTGACGAGACTAAGGCGGCTGGCAAGGCTAAGAGCGCGGTGGCGGCAGTTCACTGATCTGAAGCTGGGGCGACGGAGACGGCTGGCAAAACTAGGGGCGCGGTGGCAGTGGCTGAGACTGAGAAGGCTGAGGCTGAGGGCAGGGTGGAGACGGCGGCGGCTGGCGATGCTGGTGCTATGACGGACTGGGCTGAACTGACGAGTACAGGCGAGGCTAAGACGGAGACTGATGCGAAGTCGGCGGCTGGCACAACCGAGGCTACTGTGGCAACAGACGAGGCAACGGACAAGACTGAGGGCGACGAGACGACTGAGGGCGCGGGAGCGGATGAGATGAAGGCGGGGGTGGCAGACGAGGCTGCGAGGGCTGAAGTGGCGGGCGGCGCTAAAACGTCGGTGGGCGAGGTTGAGATGGTGGTTGTGCATGGAGCTGAGACAGTGGCCATAGCAGGCGACACTGAGGGTGCGGGAGCTGGTTGGGCTAAGACGGGGACAGTGGCGATAGGCGATGTCACGGCTGAGGCTACGGCGGCGGGGACAGACGAGGTGGCGACGATGGCGAATGCGGGCGATGCTGGGACGGCGAGGGCAGGTGGAGCCGAGGCGATGATGGCTGGTGAGTCGAGGATGGCGGCGGTGAACGAGGTGACGGGAACGGCGGACGAGGTGGGAACCGCAGGGACGATGGGCAAGGCAGGCGAGGCGGAGGCGATGGTGCACAATGTAGGGACGGAGGCTGGAGCGGGCATGGGCGCAGGGTATGTGTATGGTCAGAATGGAGAGGTAAGAGGGGCAATGAGTGGCTGGCCGTCACTCCAATCACACTGAAAACAATGTTGCACACCACAACACTTGAGTCAAAAACACTATGGGGCTGCCTCAAGACAGCCCATGGGTACAACATGAGGGAAAAATAATAGATATAGACCATGATTTTGAGTTGTAATTCATCTAATACACATGTGGAGGTGGCTTGAGTCCAGCTCCACCAATTCTCACTCAAATCTCATGAAAACAATGGGGCTGCCTAGCCCTCATTCAGGCGATTCAGGGACAATAATTTTCATATGAATTGAAGCTGTTTTGAGGGAGATATTTATCCCGCATGTTTGAGGGGGTTTCTGCACCGATTTGGGTGGAATTCAAGCTCCGCCAAGTGCGCTGAAAACGGCAATAAGCCCTTGTCCGGCCCCATGAACTCAAGCTTGCCCTTCTTGTGTGCTACAGTTGTAAATAGTCGTATCATGTCATGTATTCAGCTGTAGGGATAATGTAATCTATCATGCTTGGGGTTGGCACCTCAAAATGCGACAATCTAAGGAGCAAACACCATGATTTGGCTGCATCTAGATACAGTACATGAGGTTCTACTGTCCAAGTTTCAAGGCAATCATCCATTGAGAAATGGCTGAGATATGGCAGTTTGAAATTTTGCATGCAGATTTGTGCCCAAAAATTGAAACCTCAAGAACTGAATATTAGACTGTCATATCTTTGCTGCACCTAGACACAGTATATAAGGTTCTACTTCCCAAGTTTCAAGGCAATATATTGAGAAACGGATGAGATATGGCAGTTCAAAACTCCACACTCAGATTGCACCAAAAATTCGAAACTTCAAGAACTGAGAATTAGACCCCAACTCTTGGGCTGTGTTGGAGTGCAGCCTCAGCATCACAGTTTGGTCATACACTCACATGGCATGTGACGAATGCATGGACATGTATAGTTCATTTTTTGTTTATTTCCCGTTCCTCAGTCTTCTACAATAAGACTGAGGTTAGTCACACTCTCATTACCTACGTACACAACTAATTACACTTTTTGTAGCACTCGTTATAGGTCAGGATACCCACTTAGTGTAGTCTTCTACAATAAGACTGAGCACTCATTATAGATACCTTCCTACAGATTATGAGACCTGGTTGTCTCTAAACAAGCCAAATAACTACACGCACCCAGAATTTCAAAATGTCACAACATAGTAATGGCACGAGGCACCAGCACGTCCTTGCTGCAAGGCGGAAACGCCTCCCCCTCAGGAGCCACGACATCGAGCCAAAAAGCCACTGCACGACACTATGATGTCCCTTTTCTCGACAATGAAGGGGTCAAGTTTATGTTCTGGAAGCACCGTGTTCAAATGGTTCTCAAACTTCGAGAGCTCTGGACAGTAGTAGATGGCACATATACCAAGCCAGACCAAAGTGCAGACCCCACTGCCTTTAACGACTGGTCATACTGAGACCGAGAGGCGCACGTGCAAATCTCCCTCACCATATCAGATGAGCCACTAAGTGCCGTCCTCGGAATCAACAATGCTAAAGGTTGCTGGGAAAAGTTATGTGCCCACTATGAAGGAAAGGGCAAACAACGCATGGCACACCTAATGGAGGAGTTGCTTTGGACCACGCTCTCCAAAGACGAACCACTTGACCCTCAAATCAACAAACTCATACGTGCCTCTCACACCCTTGCAAACCTTGGCTTTCCACTTGAAAACAAATTCCTTGCATATGTCATCATATTAACCTTACCTGAATCCATGTCGACCCTCAAGACGATCTTATACTCCATCAAAACCGATGAGATCTCGACTGACATCATCACATCCCAAATCCTCGGTGAGGAGCAACGCCGCGTGTGTGCATCGGGGATCGGTGCCACCGCCTTCTTCGCCAAAGCAGCCAAGAAAGCAAACGGGAAGAATAAACAAGGAGACAAGTCCAAGAAACATTGTACACACTGCAACATCCGCAGTCATGATGTAAAGGAGTGCTGAAAATTGAAGAAGGAGCAGGAGGCAAAGGGGACGTCGACCACCTCCGCAGGCGCAAAGCCATCCACGACCATGAAGATCGCAGTCACAGACCCCAGCAAGAGCACGGTACAACTATTCAGTGCCATTGCCACTGACCCCTCACCATGTGACAACAAAGCATCCACCTTCTGAGCGCATCACGACTCGCCCACCCAGCACCGCTGGATAGTCGATTCCAGCGCATCGCGCACCATGAGCTGCAACCGCAGCTGGTTCTCATCATTCACTGCCCTCACACCCCCTACTCGTATTACTCTCAGAGACGACAGCGCCATTCACGCCACCGGCGTTGGACGCATTCCCATCCGCATGCATGCCAATGGAACATGGCACAACGCCATCCTCCAAGACATTCTCTTCATTCCTGACCTCAACGGCAACCTCCTATCAGTCGCCCACCTCACGAAGCGCGTGCTGATGTCCGATTCACCGGAAATGGCTGCCAGCTCTTAAACCAGCAGGGGCACCTCACATGTGATGGGCACCTTCAACGGAACTTATATGTGATGGACATGACAACGGCTGTCCCGGAAACAGCATACATGATGCACGTTGATGACTTCCCAGCTGAAGGCGAGGACGCGCGAGCCACAGACGAGCGTGCCCTCATCGCTCACAGCATGGCCTCTAAGGCCAATGCCGAGACCTGGCACCACCGCCTAGGCCACCTAAACATCGACACCGTGCTACGCATGGCCAGAAAGGGCATGGTCAAGGGCATGGAAATAACTGGCACTGCATCATCTACCCCCTGTGAACCCTGCCTCAAAGGCAAGCAAACGCGCCATGAAATCCAGAGGTCGACCGACACGCGCGCTGTCACAGTACTCGGCTGCATGTTCTCCAATGTCTGTGGCAAAATATCCACTCGCTCACACCAAGGCTTCGAGTACTTCGTCACTTTCATTGACAATCACTCTCAGAAGGTGTCTGTTGAGGGATTGCACCACAAGAGCGATGTCACGCGTCACCTGAAGGCGTTCATTGCCTGCGCCGAACTTGAAACCAGCCAGCGCGTGAAGGTCCTCCGCAGCGATGGAGGGGGCGAATACACGGGCAACGAGATCACCAAGTACCTTGAGGGCAAAGGCATCAAACAGGAGCTCACAACGCCCCACACCCCACAGCATAATGGTGTGGCCGAGTGCATGAATCGGACACTCCTCGACAAGGTTTGCGTGATGCTGACCGATGCTGACTTACCAGAATCATTCTGGTACGCTGCCCTCGAGTACACAGCCCTCCTGCACAACGTCACACCCACGCGCGCCCTCAACAACTCCACCCCTGAGGAGGCCTGGAGCGGGAACAAACCCGACATCTCCTGCCTTCGTGTTTTCGGTTCCCACGCGTTTGTCCACATCCCAGACAAGAAACGTACCAAATTGGCTGCTAAGTCCTTAGTGTGCACTTTCCTTGGGTACTCGCGAACTCGCAAGGCATACCACTTAATGCATCGTCCCACGCGTCGCCTTCTGGAGTCCCGTGACGTCATTTTTGATGAAGGGGGCCCACCAACTCAGTCCCAGTCCTTCGAATGTGTTATCATCCAACATGAAGATGCAGGGACAGCAACAGTGTCCATAGACACGCCTCCTCCTAAACAGTACCTGTCTGACTCTCAATCAGAAAGTGAAACAGAAATTGAAAACACACTCATCCCGCACCTGTCTGCCCCACCTGAACTGGCCAACATCCGGCCTAAACGCACAGTCCGCGCGCCAGTCCGCAATGACGATCCTTGCTACACAGTTACTTCATACAGCTCACGAAAACGCAACATTGAATGTGTTAACATGGCCCAAACCACCATAACTGACGACCCACGCACTTACACACAAGCCATGGCCCGACCTGACACAGCTGAGTGGGAAGTCGCGTGCAAGGAAGAGTGCCGCTCGTTCAAGCGCATGGGCATGTATGAGGTCGCCCCACGTCCCAAAGACCGCAAGGTCGTCGGGAGCAAATGGGTCTTTCGCATCAAGCAAGGACCTGATGGCTCCATACAGAAATACAAAGCCCGCGTCGTCGCGCAGGGCTTCACGCAAATTGAGGGCATCGATTACAACGAGACCTTCGTGCCTGTCACTAAGTTTGCCTCCTTGCACGTGATACTGGCCCTTGCCGCCGAATGAAATCTAGAGGTCCACCAAATGGACGTAAAATTAGTATACCTCAATGGGGAACTCAAAGAGGAGATCTTCATGGAACCTCCCCCCGGTTTTGACATTCCCCAAGGCATGGTATTGCATCTAATCAAAGCTCTCTATGGCACAAAGCAGGGCGGACGCGTCTGGTACGAGGATATCCGTGGCAAGCTCAGTGCCATGGGTTACCAATGCACCGACGCTGACCATGCCGTTTTCACCCAAATGCGCGATGGAGACGTCTCCATCATCACGTTATACGTTGATGATATCACTATAGTATCAAATTCTATTAAAACTATCAACCGAGACAAATCAGCCTTGAAACAACACTATGAGATGACTGATTTAGGTGAAATATCCTGGATCCTTGGCATGCACATCACTCAGGATCGCAATGCAGGCTGGATTGCCCTCTCTCAAGAAAAATACATAAACAAAACCCTGGAGAGGTATGGGAAATCTAACGCGCGCCCAATCAGCACACCGACCCTCACAAATGAGCATCTCACTAAACTCACCTCCCCCGAAATCGATGTAAAGTCGTATCAGAGTGCCATTCAGCGCACTGATGTACCCGATGCTTGGCACACGCCCTGACCTCGCATACACGGTCGCAGCCCTTGGGCGACATGCTGTGAACCCAGGTTCCGAGCACCAACGCGCCCTCAATCGCGCGTTCTGATACCTCCGAACCACCAGTGGCAACCAACTTGTCTTCCAACGCAGAACCCCTGGTGGTACTATACTGCATGGTTTTGCAGATGCAGACTGGGCAAGCAATGTTAATGATCGCAAGTCCATGTCTGGCTTCATGTTCATGCTTGGAGGGGGCGCGATCAGCTGGAGCTCCAAGAAACAGACCTCTGTGGCTCTCTCGAGCACTGAGGCTGAATACATTGCCGCTTCCCATGCCACAAAGGAGCTAATCTGGCTCAGACATCTGTTAAGTGAGCTAGGAATAGACACTCACCCCCCAACCATTCTTCATGTGGACAACCAATCCGCAATCACCATCGTGCGCAACCCCGAAATCCATGACCGGACCAAACACATTGAAGTCTGGCACCACTTCTTGCGACACAAAGTCAAGAGCAAGGAGATCTGCCTTCAGTACATTCCTACTGAGGACCAGGTTGCTGACATTTTGACCAAAGGCCTCGCACGTGAGAAGCATGATAAGTTTTCAGATGAGATGGGATTGCACCGTGCAGGCTGAGGGGGCATGTTGGAGTGCAGCCTCAGTGTCACGGTTTGGTCATACACTCACGTGGCACGTGACGAATGCACGGACATGTATAGTTCGTTTTTCGTTTATTTCCCGTTCCTCAGTCTTCTACAATAAGACTGAGGTTAGTCACACTCTTGTTACCTACGTACACAACTAATTACACTTTTTGTAGCACTCGTTATAGGTCAGGATACCCACTTAGTGTAGTCTTCTACAATAAGACTGAGCACTCATTATAGATACCTTCCTACAGGCTGCACCTAGATACAGTACATGAGATCCCATTGCTGAAGTTTCAAATCAATCAATTGAGAAATGGTTGAGATATGGCAGTTCAAAAATTTGCACTCCAAAAATCGATATGTCAAGAACTGAATATTAGGCTCCCGTATTTTAGCTGCACCTAGATACAGTATATAAGGTTTTACTGTCAAAGTTTCAAGGCAATCTGTTCAGAAACTGTTGAGATATAGCAGTTTTCGCACTCGAATTGACATCCAAAAATGGCAACTGCAAGGTCACGTGAAAATGACAATAATCTAGTAGTTAGTCCTACTATTTCCTCTCAGTGATTGCTTATGCGCGTGAGTCACTGAGGTATGTTTATTCAACTATCGTACTTATGTGCCATGGACTAATAATACCTTGATAGCGTTTATCTTATCTAGTGACACGTTCCCACGCACATACACCAACGCGCGCATCTGACCGCTGCACGCATGTTCACTCACAGAACCGAATATAGATACATATATTCACACCACAGTCCATAATAAACTTACACACAACTCGAAACTTTTTTTCGGCCTCCGGCCGGCCCCCCCCCCTACCCAATGTTCGGGATTCCCGTTCCGCCACCCCCGCGGCGGCGTCTGCTAAGCTCTGTTGAGATATGAGACGCGTCATTTGCGTTGATGCATCCCTGCGTCCCTTCATGGTTGCGAGGGATAGATGACGTGCGTGCGTGACGGTCAGGATCCTGAGGAGATCCAGTTCAAAACGCTTACGCATCCGCCACCCCCTGGAGTCTCACTCAGTTCCTCCCGCGCCTCATGTTCTTCCTGCCGTGGGGCGTCGCTGTCGGTGTGGCAATCACGCTCTATCCGTGCTCTTTCGCCGCTTGTACGCATGTACAGGCCCGCCTTGCATGCCCCTGCCCCGGCTCGCACACCGCGCCCTCACCATCTGTGCCCCCCTCAGGATTTTTCTAGGCGCTGTGTGTCTTGTTGGCGCAGCCCTTCCCCGCTGGTCCTTCCACGTTGCCGTCATTGGGGCAGCGGCAGCCCACGCTGTGATTGTCTGGCGCGGATTCAGGGCGGGCGTGGCAGAGCACGGCGGGCAGGATGCCGTAGAGGAATGGCACAAAGATGCACGTGCGTTTGGAGGGTGCCAGTGCTGTGGGGTGCAGAGGATGAAGAAGTTCTGAGGGCATGCGGCGACGAAGGGATGGTGAAGGAAGAGTGAGGTCTCCATCGCCTCCACTTCGACTGGGACTCAACTTGCGATATAGAGAGCTGCCAAGGCCACTATGTGTATGTGCATGTGCATGCTGCATGCTTTTTTCCTCCCCTTCATCTGGCCTACTCTTGATGTGATTGTATTCTGTCTGTTCTGTGGTGAACCCGGGAAGGGCACACTAAGTTTGTAAGGGTGGTAGCTCGGCCTGGGATCAGCTCTCACACCTCTCCCCCACAGTGTCAGGCTCAGCTCAAGCGGATTCGAGCCGAGTTGGTGACAGCAATAATGAGGGGATTAACCCCCCCCCAAAAAAAGAAAGGAAAACAAAAACACGTGCACGCGCGGAAAAAGACGGAGGGAACGCGAGTCATCCCATGATAGAGGCAGCTCAGGACCACCTCGTCTCCGGTCGCTGTAGCGGGTATCCTGCCTCACAACTATACACTTTTCCAGTGAACATGTATGGAAAACTGGTATCAATGTATTTACAGTCAGAATGCCCATTTCATGATCAACACGGCCAGGGCCAGGATGAAGATGGTTATCATGTGTCTACCTGTGACCGGTGTGATCTTGAACTTCTCCAGCACCGACCAGAGATTCACCTTATCCAACCCGAGCTTATGCCACATGTCTTTCAGCTCCCCACATTGGTTCCAGCCGGGACATGAATGGTTGACATTCGCAAACCCAAAGTCGATGATCTTTGGAAAACCGGCCCACTTCTTCTGCAACACATTCTGTGGCTCAAGGTCCCCGTGCTCGACACCCAATAGATGGATGCAGTACAGCTCCCCAAAAATGATAAGTCTGCCATAGAAAAGTCAGCGCAATCTTCTTCGAATCACGGCAAGTCATACCTCTCTACAACGGACAGTGATGAGAACGTCTCGAGATGTGATAAGGACCGACCCTCATCAGAAAGGATAATCGCGCGTCCGCCGTCCCACTTAAATTCCCCATAATGGAGAGGGACCACCCATCCAGCGATGCGGCTCAGCTTATGATATGCGGCCGTCTCATTGCTGAGCTGGCGTTCGAGCATAGCCTGGTCTTTCTTCGGTACGGTAGCGAACTTGACGACGACATGCCATTTTCTCGATGCATACACAGAAGACCAACCCCCTCCAAGGTAGTGGTCAAGGTGTATGAATTGGTGGCACATTTTCTTTGTAAGTTGAGTGAGGGGTGCGTCAACGAGAGTGAATTCGGTTGGCAGGCCATCAAGGCATTGAATGACAATATTCGCGCGAGTCTGGGCAGATTCGTCAATACCATGTGTGAACGAATGAAAGAAAAAGGTTTGCTAACTCCTGTGTGTAGATTTGAAGGACCAGCACGTGGACCCTCTCTTTTGGACCGCAACCTTGAGGTTACAATGAGATTCTCGGTCTCCACTCTTCCCCGTGGCGACGAAGACGGAGCTTCTGGTGGGGGATCCAAACCAAATTGTCTCATCAGAGTCATATCGTCGATGTTCGTGACCTCTGTGAGCAGCATGTACACCAACATGCTCCAGATAGGTGGGAGTTGTCCTGCGTTATCACCAGGCGGAAGACAGAACTTGGTGATCGGTGAGCAGTAGACCCGGGGCCTCCCTTGCGTCCGTGGAATGTACATGATGGTGTAGTTCAAGCCACAGAAGACGACTGCCCAACGAACGGCTGATCCGTGCTCGTGTTCGATGCCACCCGCATGGAGCACAAGCTACAAGTACAGATTGACTCAGATAATGGACGGCTGAAAGAAGCAACCACACGAACCTTGTTCAGGATGGCCTTGTAACCGGTGTATGATGACGCCAGGTGTAGATCTAACACTCGGTTCGTTCCCAGCAGACTACGGAATTCCGTCCTCATGAATCTCTCGAATACGTGCGAGGACTTATCCTCCCATTGGATTTTGATCTGGTTATCTATATGGTAAGTGTGATCGGTGACCACCCTTGAGAATCGCGAAGGCTCTTGGGATCGGAACTCCAGTACATCATTTGTAAGGGCACGATAGATGTCTCCGACCAGGAGAGAGAGATATTGTGAGATGGCCCCCGATGATGCTTCATTTTTCGTAGAGAACGAGGTGAGCTGACATTCTTCTTGGAGTCGTTCTAGAACGCTTTGGGGTGTGATGGGACGTGTGGTGCCTGAGAAAACGGTTCCTGCTGCGGGCTCTGCGTAGTTTTCATCAATTATTTCGACCAGGTGATCCCGCATACTATTTAGCAAGCCCTCGACTCGTTCCACGGATGCGGGTAAGCGTGAGGGGCCGCCCACCATCGCGGCGTTGAGGGAACTCGTTTGTGCCGAGCCAGATACTGGTGGGTTATTATATTGTTGGAGAGAGACATGTACGTGTTGAGAAACTGGAAACAGGAGGTCTCTCCAGGTGTTGATACCCGCCATTACACGAATGACGAGGCGAAAAGAGTTCGTAGCGAACGAACTAGCCACTGCAACATTTCAAACTCGATTTGAACTCCGCGGCTCCTGACGGCCTAAGACGAAATTCAATCGACATGACAACAACACAGTCTGGTGAAGATATGTCACAGGTGGTGGGAACGCACAAGTGGGCAAGATGGGCCGATGGACCATTGATGTGGCATGGGGTCAGGAATGCATGTAAAGACGTGGAGTGGTGGTAGAGCACATCAGCAAACCATAAAAAAAATTCCCGGGTTTTTGTTGGTTTCTGCTGGTTTCCCAGTTTCCGGAAACCAAAAACCCAGAAACTGGGAAACCTGGTAGACATCATGAAGCACACTGGAAAACAATTCAAGTTTTCTATGGTCACATCGACCGTCTGAGTGAGCAACACTGGCACCTTGCACTGGAATGTGCAGACAACGATGGTGATGATAAATCCCTTCATCGTGCTGATGCCTCGATGATATCTGCATTCCATGCTGATCCATATATACCTGAGAGTCCCCTCAAGGCTTAGATCCGTACCAGCTCGAATTGACTTCCAATTACAAGTAGAAATGACGTATACCCTATTTCTGACCATTTTCAGTGATTTTTTTCCTACTGTACTATAGTTCTACCAGTTTCCAAACTTTCGACAGGTTTCTGTTAGTTTCTTAGGTTTCCATGAAAGATACTCTCAGGTTGTTTCCGGGAAACCAGACATGGGTTTCCCAGTCTCCCGGTTTCCCGGTTTCCGCTGGTTTTTTTCGGTTTCCTGAGGTGAGAAACCGACGGAAACTAAAATCCATCTTTACTGATGCACGAGGAGGGGACTTTGTTTTGAAGTACATGTGAGGGGTTTCTTTTGAGAACAAGGAACACAACAATGATACATTTGCAGGCAATAAGAGGCTACTTTATATGTTTTACAAGTATGTTACTTAAGGAATAAAATAGGAGAGTGTTTTTTAGGAGTTTTTTGGAGTTGGGAATGGAAGTAAAACAGTAATGAAAACGTATAGTGGATGGACTTCGGACTTCAACGGAAATAATGCATTGCCTCTCTATGTGGCTGATGCACTTGTTCCGGTTTTGGTGCGAGCATGTGATTGAGTCACGTGTTTGTGTTTTTCTCAGATATGGAGTCGTGGAGCCAATATGAAATGTTCTTGCTTTTCGCACATTTTCGGTTTTGATGTGGGTCGTACAAGGCCTGAGAAGTCACAGCAGAATGTATTTTTCCCTTGAGGGGAGTGGAAAAAATTAAGGGATCAAAAATGATCCTGGGGACGCGCCATGTTGCGCTTTTGCGCTCCTCCACACACGCCCCTGGCGGCCCAAAACCACCACAGTCGTTCACATTGCAAGTTCTCCCTTGTCCTACCTTGTAGAAAATTAATAGTTTATAGAGTTGGGAAGCGACTGTTTTATTGAGTGAGTGCAGCATCTGAAGGAAAGGGCCTGCATGTTTGCACATGTGAGAGTTGCTGAGTAATGTAACAAATGAGTGATGTAATGACTGCACTCAGTGACTTGCACATGTGAGCAATCACTGGAATATATTCACCTGAGTAATGTAATGACTGCACTATTCAGGTATCAGCTTTGTAGAACATAAGAAATGGTAAGTAAGTGGGAACGCACCTCAGTGACTCACACACATGAGTGATCACTGAGGGACAAGGGTGAACTATCTACTCATTTAAGTAGGCAGGAGGTAAATGAATGGTATCCAAATGACAGAATGTCAGTCAAGCCAATCAACATCTATGTTAATTAAGTAGACTAGGTACAAACTGAGTGTAAATAACTAGTTCCACTCAGAGATGCTAAAACAGTTCTAGGTATATGTGTCAAGTGAGGGGATCCCTCACTCAGCCTTGTGCACTCACAATCGAGCTCACTTGCAGTCAGGAATCACAACACTTCCCCTCGCTTTGTGAACAGGCCAAGTCCTGATGCAAAGTGTTTGACCTTCACTGAGGGAAGCACCTTGGTGAGGGAATCGGCAAGCATGTCATCTGTTGGGTGTCATGAATTACCTCCTTGTCAGGTTCATCTCTACCACTTTGTTGTTATTGTTTGCTTTTACTATTGTTCTTCTCCATCACCCTCACCCCCTCGGTTACCGTTTCATCCCTTGATGCTGATGGTCCTTTATTGTTTCACCCATTGTGTTTCATCTATTGTTCAAGTACCTTTGTGCCATTGGTCCACCTTTATCTATTGTTCTGCATATAGTACTGTACAGCCTCGTTAGATACAGTATTTAAGTGCCTGTAGAAGCTGGGGGAATGCCCCAAGCTTAGCTTTGTCCCATTTCCTGTCGCATCCCTTGCCCTGTATACTCTCTCAATCACAACTTGTTTGTGCTGGCCTACATCTTGCTTGACTTGAGCTCACCACAAGGAACCCTTGTGTTCCTCTTCCTCCTCTGCTCCTCTCTCATTGTTTTCCTCTTCTGTAGAACCAGAAGATCAACTCTGTCTATGGACTGAGTCATTATTTGACTCAGCCTTGAGATGCTAAACCTTCAATCCGGTCTCTTTGAGCCAGCCCACCGAACCCCTTGAACCAAGTCACAGGGACTTGGCCCCACTGAACCTCAAGCTAACACTCTTACGGCTGCAACACCATAACATTGGGCAATATACAAGTCACATGGACCCTTGCTCAATGACCCATTGAATCCAGTGGTAATGGACATCAATGTGTTTGGTCTGGGTGTGATACTGATGATTGCATGCGAGTGTGATAGCAGATTGATTGTCGGAAAAAAGGGTGGTAGGGTTGGAAAGAGGCCCAAAGACTTCTGAGAGAAGGCTGTGCAGCCAGAGTGCTTTCCTTCATTCCATGGGTGGCCACGATGCATTCACTCTCTGTGGTTGAGAGTGAAATGATCTCCTGGTGCTTCAAGGACCATGAAACAGTGCTGCTGTTGATGAGGAAGGCATAGCCTGAGATGGTGTGCTGATCCTTGGCCATGCTGCCATCAGCATCTGCATAGCCTATGAGAATGCGCTCAGTTTTGCTGTAGGTGAGCCACAGGTCACACATGCTGGCCAGGTAGCAGAAGATCTGCTTGACAGCCTGCCAGTGTGCTGGTCCTGGGTTAGAGGCAAAATGTGCAACAGTTGTGATGGCAAATGTGATGTCCAGGTGTGTTGAAAGTGCACCAATTGAGGGTGCTGATTGTCAAGACTCACTGTTGAACTATCCAGTTCAAGAGCGAGGGATAAGCTCGAAGATGAGTCGATAGACGTCCAAGATGGCGTGGGCAAGGAGTAGAGTCCAGAGTAGTAACAGATACCAGAGAGGCACGGTTACTGTGAGAGTAGAGCAATCACGCAGAGAGGAGGCCAGGATAGTCACAAGGGGATGGTCCTTAAAGGAGTATCCCAAGTATGGAGAGTGCCATAAACAAATGGACAGTCTGAGGACTGTCCGCTACTTTATTGAGCGCTTATATACTACAAGAGAACTGCTAAATAGGGGACAAGTCATAACCTTGTTATCAAGCACAATAGAGTGATGAGTAAGAAGTCGGAGGATGCTTACTGAGCATGCTCAGTCATGCTCAGTAAGCTGCTGAGTAAGAAGGCTCCTCTTGATGAGTAAGAGCTTCCCTTGTCCAGGTGTTCACTGCTTTAGTGCACGTGTGAGCACCTGATTCATTTCCTGTTAGTTAGTTTAGGGCCGGTCATTTGAGGACTTGTAGTTTGGTTAGGGGATAGTGTTATCTTATAAGGCCCTTATATAGTTCTATTAGGGTCCTTAGAGTCGACCCTAATACTTCTATTAAGGTCCTTAGTATTGCCTTATAGTCCGTTCTATAGTTATTAGAGTTGGTCTAATAACACGTTGTAGGGCCTTTGATACTAGGTTAGTGCCTATTGTAGAACTCCTAGGGTCATTCCAAAGGGTCTTTAGGAAGGCCCTAATACTGTCTTTTGTTGCTAGAAGGGTTGCCTTTAAGTGGGGCTTGCTGTATGTCGATTGTGCCGAGAATCACTCGCGCAACAATGCATGTGCGATATTGTGGACACCTCTACTCACCCCTTTTGCTCGTGTGAACAGGGTGACACCATGGAGGCTGGGTTTCCTCATATAAGGAAGGGTCCTTCAAGGGCCCTCTCCGGAGAATGGTTCATGACACTGATGGCCTCTCAGTACAGCGCATTGCACATGGTGGCATATTCAGCTGCGCTGGAGGGGGACTGCTCACTTGTGAGGTGCACCTGGATATCCATTGGTGTGGAAAGTGGTTTGAGCTCATCCAGGTGGTAATGACAGAGAATGGCATCAATGTATGCCCACTGGGAGAGGTGTATAGTGCCACCTGTGTGGTCATGCTGGACCTTGATGCCAAGCATCCAGTGGAGCTCACCAAGGTCCATGACCTCGATGTGCTTGTGCAAGCTGGCCTTGAGGTCATTCATGAGTCACACATTGCTCACTGCAATTGTGCAATTGTCAACATGCACAGCAACAACTGTAATGTTGCACATGCAACTTCCAGACTTGAAGAAAACAGCTTGATCAACAGAGCACTGTCTGAACTGTAGGGATGTGAATATGGAGGAGAGTTTTTGGTACCATCTCCTGCTGGACTGTTTCAGTCCATAAAGTGTTTTCATGAGGCACAGCACTCATGTGCCTGCCATCAGGTCTCAATACCCTGGAGGGTGCTGCATGAACAGTACTTCAGTATCATTGAGCATGCCATTTAGATAGGTGCCTTTGATATCTATCTGATGGAGCTCTAGTTGGAGACAGTTTGCCATAGCAATGATGGCACATGACAATGCAAGGCATGCAACAGGGGCATAGGTATTGTTGTAGTCAATGCCCCCGATCTGGCTGATCCCTTAGGCAACAAGGCGCACCTTGTAATGCGCAATATTGCTGGCTGCATTCTTTTTAGCCTTGAAAACCCACTTGGAGCCAATGATGTTCACTCCAGCTGGTGGTTCTTCAAGGTGCCAGGTGCCTGCAGTTTTGAGCGTGGTGAGCTCTTCCTCAATGGCCTTCTCCCAGAGAGGCCAGTCTGGTCTGTGTTTGGCTTCTGCGAGCAAGTGTGGCTCAAGTGCTTTGGTGTTGGCTGTTGCAGTTGCAAAGGTGAGCTTGAGGCCAACATAGTCCTTGAGGAGCATGGGCAGGCCATTGTCAACAGACCATGCTCCTCCTGCTTCCTCCATGTCAAGGGGTCTGGGCAAATGGATGCCATGTGGGATGCATGGGGTGCTCTGGTGTGGGGAAGTGTTAAGATCTAACTGATCTTGTTACCAACTCTTAGTGAAGAGTTGCTTGATATAGTTCAAGCACTAGACTTCAAACCCTTTGATATTATCTCAGGAAGAATATGTGTAAGAGAAGAGAGAGACCTCTTTCACTTAGAGTACTTGACTAGAGTTATAGAGAACATTGACAAGATGGTTATTTCTTGTAAGAGAGTAAGTCGAGCGTAAGGCTCGACTTCTCAGTACAGCAGAGTATTTATACAATATCTTGACAACAGCTGATCCGATTTGTACGAACCTTGGGGTGCACATAGCTGAAAACCAGTAGTATCCAGAAGTGTAAAGCGCAATTCGAAAATACCAGAAATGACTCATGCGTGAGTCATCCTTTCCTAGTATCTGTCATCAAACAGTAAGTGGTGAGTAAGCAATCAATAAGCTGACCACTAAGCAAATCACTAAGCAATCACTAAGCAGAAGTAAGCACAGATGAATAAGCAGAGATGAGTCACCAAAGCATAGGTAAGCAGACGAGAATGCAAGAATCCTAACAGGAAGTGACACCTTTGCCCATTTGGAGGTTGCACACAATGTGCAAGGGCTTGTGTAGCCAGGTGGAATGCTGAGGTGCCTTGTTGAGGGTGGTCTTGACTTCCTCTTCTGAGGGAGGATACTGATCTGGTGTTTGTGGTGCATCAGGCATTTCAGGTACAAGGGGTGTATCAGAGTGGGCTGGGTTCACTTCCGAGTTGGAGTGGTCAGAGTGGGTAGGTGGCTCAGGCACCTCATGTAAGTCTGACTCATCAGCAGGCTGCTTGCTCCCTGCAGTTGGTACTGTGATGGGCTGCTCCCCCTCAAGTGGCATGTTTGATGCAAAATACACATCCCACTCAATGTTGACTGTTTGAGTTTTTGGGCAGTATACCCTGTGGGCATGTGAGTCAGTGTCAACACCAAGCCATTTGCCCTCATGTGCCCTTGGGTTTGACTTGGAGCCTTTCTTCCCAGTGTGTGCCCAGACACTGCAACCCCACCAGTGCAGGCCAGACAGATCAGGTGGCTCTTTGTGTAGGGCTTTGTACAATGTCTTGCCATCTAATGCATGCATAGCAGTGCAGTTCTTGAGCCACACAGCATGCTGCAGTGCCTCACCCCATAACAACTTGGGGAGGCTGCTTCCATTGGAGAGCATGTGCATGCACTCGAGCAGTGTCCCATTAAGGTGCTCTGTGACACCATTGTGCTGTGGCATGTCATGCATGGTGAGACGATGTGTGGGTGCCAGCTGTGGCAAGGTGTTTATCGAAGGGGCCACTCAGGTATTTGCCTCTGTGGTCAGAGTGAAGTACTTTGATAGCTTTGCAATGCCCCTGAGAGATTGCCCAGGCTTCAAAGGCCTTATACTTCTCGAGTGCCTCCAATTTCTTTGTGAGCAGGAAGGCAATAGTGTTGTCATGAACCATTTCCCAGAGAGGGCCCTTGAAGGACCCTTCCTTAGTAGAGGAAACCCAGCCTCTATGGTGCCACCCTATTCACACAGACAAAAGGGGTGAGTAGAGGAGTCCACAATATCATGCATGCATTGTTGAGCGAGCAATTCTTGACACAATCGACATACAGCAAGCCCCACTTAATGGTAACCCTTTTAGCAATAACAAACAGTATTATAGCCTCTCTAAGGACCCTTTAGGATGACTCTAACTGCCCTACAAGAGCCTTTAACAAGATACTAAAAGCCCTACAATGTGTTATTAGACTAACTCTAATAACCATAGAACAAACTATAAATCAATACTAAGGACCTTAATACAAGTATTAGGGTCGACTCTAATGACCCTAATAGAACTATATAAGGGGCCTTATAAGAAACTCTATTCCCTGAACCAAACTACAAGTCCTCAAATGACCAGCCCTAAACTAACTAACAGTAAATGAATCAGGTGCTTTGCATGTGTACTAAAGCAGTGAACACGTGGACAGTAAAGGCTCTTACTCATCAATAGGAGCCTCATACTCAGCAGCTTACTGAGCATGACTGAGCATGCTCAGTAAGCATACTCCAACTTCTTACTCATCCATCAATTGTGCTTGATAACAAGGTTATGACTTGTTCCCTATTTAGCAGTTCTCTTGTAGTATATAAGCGCTCAATAAAGTAGTGGACAGTCTTCAGACTGTCCATTTGTTTACAGCACTCTACTCCTGGGATACTCCTTTAAGGACCATCCCCTTGTGATCATTCTGGCCTCTTCCCTGCATAATTGCTCAATGCTACCAGTAACCATACCTCTTTGGTACTTGGTACTGCTCTGGACCTTACTTCTTGCCCATGCCATCTTGGATGTCTATTGACTTGTCTTTGAACTTCACTCTCACTCTTGAACTGGATTGTTCTCAACAGTGAGTCTTGACAAGTGTAGCATGTTGCACTGTCTGTGAATGAGATGAAGTGCTTGTGCCCTTGGCATGTTGCAATGGACATGGGCCCCCATAAATTGCTGTGTATCTCCTCACTGAAGTGTTGGGCAGGCAGGCTCTGACACACTTTCAGTATGGGAAGGTGAGTAGCATGTGTGTATATGCATGCATCACAATTGCTTTCCTTTGATGCAGGGTCGACAGTAATGCCTCTGATGGCACCGGTTTGTATTAATTTGCGCACACTGGAGGGGGCAATATGCCCTAGGTGTCTGTGTAGCTCCATGAGTGAGAGCTTGATTGCATGGGTGTACTCTGCACACCATTCAATGCAGTATAATCCGCATGTGCTGTGTGGTATGCATGCCACATGCTTGCCTTCCAGGGTAGCAATATTCAAGTGGCTGTCATGCAATTCCATGCAATAGCCTTCATTGTCTAATTCTCCTAATGAAATGAGTGTGTAGGCAACTTGCAGGGCATGAAGTACTCCTTGGAGCCTCAGAGTGCCCCATCCTCCCATGTTCGGTACTGGTACAGTGATGGAACCTATGCCAATTGCCTTGAATTGCTCCTGGTTGGCAATCATAAGAATGATGGGAGGGGATAGGGGGTGATATTCAGCAAAGTCCCCCTTGTAGGGGCTAATGTGTTTTGTTGCTCTGGAGTCATAGAGTTTGAGGTGGACTTCACCTCCCTGGGTGTATCATCTAGTTGACACTGTGGCCATCTCCCCCACATTATGTGCATGCTTCATGTCATTTGCTCTGCTGAAGGAGGGGTCCAGGTCTGTGCCAGAAGTGTGCACGCTGCCTTCTGCCTCCTTGGCCAGCCAGAACCTGTCTGCTTTGACTGTCTTGTCAATGATGGCATTTGCTGACCCTACAGGCCTGGTCTCTGATCAAGTGGGTGCTGGTGTGCCGGTGGATGAGGATGCGGGCTGCGCTGCCACATTCTCCTCCTTCTTTGGGGAGCAGCACTCACATGCCCAGTGTCCCTGCTTTCCACAGTTGTGGCATTTCCCTTTGCAATGCTTCTTCTTGGTGCCATTGGACCCATGAGCAGTGAGAGCTTTGTCTGGTTGCTGGTCCTTTTTGCCTGAGCTTTGGCCTTGGTGGCTGGACCCATGGCAGAACTTTATTCTGTCTGCCTCCTCACAGATGGAGTTGATGAGGAAGTCCATGGGCACCTTACTGGTGCTGTTAGTGAGCCGGGCTGCTGTCATTAGCCCTGACACAAAGTGTGCCAACTCATCCAGGATGCTACAGAGGACAGTGTGCTGGTATTTGGCATCAGAAATGCACTCAGTTCTTTGTGCTTAAAGTGAAGGTCCTGGAGGAAAGTTTGGACATCTGCACCTTTAGTACAGCAACTGTCCAAGAATGCCTGGAGGTGATCACTTTGTGCATATTCACTCTTCACTTGGTACTCCTGAGAGACCTTCACCCAACACTGCTGTGCTGTAGGGAGATTTGCTAAGCATACTGCAACTGCATCAGGCAATTGTTGGCAGAGCAGAAAGCACCCTATGCAGTCATTGCAGTCCCAAGCCTTCATGGCCAGGTCCTCATCTGCAGTCAGGGTCTGAGGGCTGGCTGGGGCAGGTCATGTGCTTGTTCCATCATAGTACCCCCACCGGTCCATGGCTTCCATGGCTTGATGGAACCACATGGTGAAGACAGCCCATTTTGATCCATTCAACTCAAGGTGGGGAATAACTGCTGGCAGCTGATCAAAAGTTCCAGGGGTGGATGTCAGCACCATGGAGGTGGCAGAGGATGTTGAAGCAGATTGAGGTCCAGGGCCCATAACCTGTAGAAACTTAATAGTTTATAGAGTTGGGAAGTGACTGTTTTATTGAGTGAGTGCAGCGTCCAAAGGAAAGGGCCTGCATGTTTGCACATGTGAGAGTTGCTGAATAGTGTAATGACTGCACTCAGTGACTTGCATGTGTTATGAACCAAGGACCTGGCCATATATTGTCCTATTCTACTCAAGAGAGACCTCTCTTGCTTTGCATCACCAACACACTTCCATTTCTTGGGCTATCCTTCCTGTGGTGCAAGATATTGCTATTGCAAAGGCACTATAACACGATGAGGCACCCATTTCCTAATCGGGTAATCATCGCGTGGCAGCCACATGGCCACTCAGCCACCAGGAACCTGAAACAGCAGCATAAACTCCTATAAACTGTTGCACAACTCATATGATGTCATCTAGGCTCCAATGACATCATGGCTGACTGAGCAACTCCCCAATGACCTCATCAACTCACTAAGCACTCCACAGTGGTGACATCATAAGCATGTCATTGCTCCACAGTGATAAGTAATATGCTCAGTAAGCCTGAAACCTGACACAAGCAAGTTTATGCCTCTGTAGCCCTATTGCATGGTACCAAGGAGTCTAGAATAGTTCCTGTCCTTTGTAATCGACCCTGTACACAGTATATAAGCCCCAATGTAGCATGGCAGTCATCAGACTGTCCATTTGTGATACTCTCATCTTCCTGGGTACTTCCCCATGACTGCTCAGTCTAAAGCCTTCCCTTGTCTTCAAGATACTCCTCAACAACTGCCTTGTTTAAAGCCCCCTTGCTGCACTGGCCTCTGCTCTTTGCCTCTGCCTTCTGCAACACGTACCAGTCCCCATCTGGTACCTTCTAGTCATTTGGCTTGTCCTCCTGTTCAATGCTGTTTACGCCGCATATCATCTGTTCCAACCCTTGCCCACCTGCTCCTGAGTCCTTAGTGATCAGCAGTATGTGTCTGTCAAGACTCACTGTTGAACTATCCAGTTCAAGAGGCAAGGGGTAAGCTCGAAGACAAGTCGGTAGACGTCCAAGATGGCATGGGCAAGGAGTAGAGTCCAAAGCAGTAGCAAATACCAAAGAGGTATAGTTACTGGTAGAGTCGAGCAGGTACACAGGGAAGAAGCCAGAATGGTCACAAGGGGATGGTCCTTAAAGGAGTATCCCAGGGATAGAGAGTGCCATAAACAAATGGACAGTCTGAAGACTGTCCGCTACTTTATTGAGCACTTATATACTACAAGAGAACTGCTAGATAGGGAACAAGTTATAACCTTGTTATCAAGCACAATAGATGGATGAGTAAGAAGTCAGAGTATGCTTACTGAGCATGCTCAATCATGCTCAGTAAGCTGCTGAGTAAGAAGGCTCCTCTTGATGAGTAAGAGATCTTTACTGTCCACATGTTCACTGCTTTAGTACACATGCGAAGCACCTGACTCATTTGCTGTTAGTTAGTTTAGGGCTGGTCCTTTGAGGACTTGTAATTTGGTTCAGGGAATAGAGTGGTCTATAAGGCCCCTTATATAGTTCCATTAGGGTCCTTAGAGTCGACCCTAATACTTCTATTAAGGTCCTTAGTATTGCTGTATAGTTCGTTCTATAGTTATTAGAGTCAGTCTAATAATGTGTTGTAGGGTCTTTAGTATTGTGTTAGTGCCCATTATAGGGCACTTCTAGTCGTCCTAAAGGGTCTTTAAGGAGGCTATAATACTGTCCTTTATTGCTAAAAGGGTTGCCATTAAGTGGGGCTTGCTGTATGTCGATTGTGCCAAGAATCGCTTGTGCGACAATGCGCACGCGATATTGTGGACAACTCTACTCACCCCTTTTGTCTGTGTGAACAGGGTGACACCATAGAGGCTGGGTTTCCTCTCATAAGGAAGGGTCCTTCAAGGGCCCTCTCCGGGAAACAGTTCATGACACGTGTCTTGACAGCGTGCATGAGCGATCACTGGGATATATTCACCTGAGTAATGTAATGACTGCACTATTCAGGTATCAGCGTTGTAGAATGTAAGAAATGGTAAGTAAGTGGGAATGCACCTCAGTGTCTCACATGCATGAGTGATCACTGAGGGACAAGGGTGAACTATCTACTCATTTAAGTAGGCAGGAAGTAGATGAATGGTACCCAAATGACAGAATGTCAGTTGAGCCAATCAACATCTACATTAATCAACTAGACTAGGTACAAACTGAGTGTAAATAACTAGACCCACTCAGAGATGCTAAAATGGTTCTAGGTATATGTGTTGAGTGTGAGGATCCCTCACTTGGCCTTGTGCACTCACGATCAAGCTCACTTGTGGTCAGGAATCATAACATACCTCACTCTGGGTCACCTGTACAGGATATTTGTGCAGCCAAGCAGCTCATGTTGTTTGAGTTGATTGAACCAGAGCTCTCCCCCAAAGCACAGCCAGTTCTCTGTCCTCTTCAGTCCCTGTAATGCCCCTTGATCTGCCACATTTTTCAACTCCCGCAAATCTGCTCATGTACAGGAAGCATCAGCCTGACCCCATGGCCATTCAAGCCTGTGACAAAGAGCCCCTCATGTGGCAACATATGGCATGCAAGACAAGTTCTGCTTTTGTCTGGGAAAGTGGAAGAGATGGGATAGCACTAGCATGGACATGTGAGTTACAATGGGCATGGTGCTCAACACCAATCACGAGTGAGAGTTATCCGAGTCAAACAGATCATTGGAGGTTGGGCCATGTCCTTCCCAGGCGAGCCACCCTTCATCTGGTTCTAAATATACAACCTTTGTGACTGAATGCCATACTCCCTTTTCAGCCTCCCTAATGTCCCAATCAACAACATTGCACAGGTACGATCTCCCATACGTATAGTTACCTATCACTTACATTGGTTCATTTGCCATATGATGCTCACCATTTGCAAACCCACACATCAGAGATGGTACACTTGCCTACTTGGCGCAACACACATGAACATTATCATCCACACCAGCAAGCCCAGTAACTGCCACCTGTGGGCCTGTGTTCAATCCAGCACCACCTGGGGCACCATGGCCACTGTCTCTGAGTGGGAGTTTGTCACAAAGAGTTACACCTACAGCAGACCACAGCATTGTTAAGAATAATTCATGCCTTGAAGTTGTTGTCTGCATTGGGAAAACCTGTCATGAACCAGTTCCTGGAGAGGGCCCTTGAAGGACCCTTCCTTAATAGAGGAAACCCAGCCTCTATGGTGCCACCCTGTTCACACGGGCAAAAAGGGTGAGTAGAGGTTTCCACAATATTGCACACACATTGTCATGCAAGCAATTCTTGGCACAATTGACATACAGCAAGCCCCACTTAGTGGCAACCCTTTTTAGCAATAAAGGACTATATTATAGCCTCTCTAAGGACCCCTTAGGACAACTCTAAATGCCCTACAAGAGGCACTAACAAGGCACTAAAAGCCCTACAATGTGTTATTAGACTAACTCTAATAACTATAGAATGAACTACAAAGCAATACTAAGGACCTTAATATAAGTATTAGGGTCGACTCTAATGACCCTAGTAGAACTATATAAGGGGCCTTATGAGCAACCCTATTTCCTGAACCAAACTGCAAGTCCTCAAATGACTGGCCCTAAACTAACTAACAGTAAATGAATCAGGTGCTTAGTATGTGTACTAAGGCAGGGAACACATGGACAGTAAAGGCTCTTACTCATCAATAGGAGCCTCTTACTCAGCAGCTTACTGAGCATGACTGAGCATGCTCAGTAAGCATACCCCAACTTCTTACTCATCTGTCAATTGTGCTTGATAACAAGGTTATGACTTGTTCCCTATTTAGCAGTCCTCTTGTAGTATATAAGCACTCAATAAAGTAGCAGACAGTCCTCAGACTGTCCATTTGTTTACGGCACTCTCTATCCCTGGGATACTCCTTTAAGGACCATCCCCTTGTGACCATTCTGGCCTCTTCCCTGCATACCTGCTCAATGCTACCAGTAACCATACCTCTTTGGTATTTAGTACTGCTTTGGACTCTACTTCTTGCCCACACTGTCTTGGATGTCTATTGACTCGTCTTTGAATTTATCCCTTGCTCTTGAACTGGATTGTTCAAGAGTGAGTCTTGACAAAACCCAAGTTTGCAAATTGAAGGTAATTGTCAGTAATTTGCTTTGATTTGCCCCAATTAGTTTGATTCCTGCTGAAAAGTTGCATTCCTTAAATTTGCAAGTTTTAGATCAGTCCATTTATTTCTCACAAGAATAAGTAGCAGCAAGTGACTTTTACTGGGTATTTCAGGGCATTTCATGTGAAAAAACACCTTCTTCCATGACATTTCTCAGACTTTCCACAGCATTTACAACAGAAACCAATCATTATTGTGATTCAAGTGAGATAAGTATAGGATAAAGTGTAGGAAAATAGGGTATCTGAGGTATTGGGTGGATTGCAAAACTTTCTTTCATGCATAACCACTCAGATCCATAAGGGCATCATCATCAGCAACCTCAGCTGCATGTGACATACTAGAGCAACCAGTCAATGAAGTAAAGAGTGAAGGAGGTATCACTTACATGACAAGATAATAGAGTTTTGACATAATGGCATGAAAGGCAATCTTGTTGGTTGTCTTGATCAATGTGAGAATATTGAAAAGGCTCTTATAGATCATGGCAAGGACATTGCCTTCAAACTTGACCAAGATCCATGACCCTGTCTTCCATTCATACTGTCACCGACCCACCAACCATGCAGCTTACTTAAGGTACCTAGCACTCGGTCAGTCACACATAGTCACCAGACACATAATGAAAACCTTGAAGCGCTGTTTGAACTTTACATTGTTGATGAGACGGGTAAAAACACAGCAATTGGAGGTTTGGGGGGGGGCAAGGAAAAAAGACAATGTAATATTGTGTGCATACTGTATGCCACTGGGAACTCGGCAGTTCACTACCATCTCGGCGATTTCATTTTTCCCTGTATCTGCTCAAACAACTCTATTCAAAACTTTGTAGTTATACTATTGAGTACCATTAATGTCATTCTAGCAAAGAAAAATTGCAGTCCGAGTGGTTCTCGATTAATGTTTTGGCCTGAGGGTCACACCTGCATCACGCCTGCATCACACCGCTGTCAGGGCAGAGGGCGGAGTTTGATTCTAGCTGGGTGATCACATCACCAACAGTACGCTGACTCAGAGGCCTCCGAGGATCTGGGTACTCTCTCAATGCCATGTTACAGGCAGTCCAGTCGGCCAGCACAAGACCATACGTATGAGCAGCGGCTACAGGCAGCATTGAGTGACTACCGCAATGGGATCTGAACTCACCACATGGATCAAAGAGCAACTTGTTGCACATCTGAGTTGGAAAACAACCAATGATTTGTGGGACTTTATGGCAGACGACGTAGTAGTAATAATCACTATTGTCCCTCGCCTCATCAATAGGACCCTCACTGGCACAACCATTTTCACAGCTGCCTTTGCAACACTCTTACAGTACTGCACCATACAGTACTACTACACCATCATTCCAGATTCAATATTGGGACTCAATTAGATGCTACTCCTGTTTTCCCTAGTCCCCACCTAATCGAATTGCCATTGTACATAACATTTCATCCCAGGCGGACTTTAATTCGGCATGGGTGTTACATGTATGTTACTTTCGTGACATTTGTGACTGCCGAGATGGTAGTGAACTGCCGAGTTCCCAGTGGTGTACAGTACAGGAATTAACTAAACACTTGATGAGCAAAGTCCAGGATGACCAACACACTGCCCAGCTGGCCCTGCCCATCATGCCCTGCTTGATCTTGAAGATCATCTCCCTTGAAGGATGATGCATGCTCATCGAGCACGAAAAATCCCTCCACACTGAAAGACACCTGTTGTCATGCGGGGCAGACCTTCACAGCTGTATCAATGCTGTGGTCCTAGCTGTGCTGTCTCTGTGAGAAAGGGGTAAGAAAAGTGAGCACAGAAAAGAACTTGAACGAAATGCACATGGAGTGCCATCGTCATGGTGGAGTTCATGACCATCGTGTTGTGATTGGGAGTGGGGACCTGTGGCAGCTCGTGCGCCACATTGACGCCCAGCCGCCCTCGCCCACCTCCTCCTTGTTGGTGGCCACGCAGAACAAAAATGGGTCATCAGGGGACAGTGATGCCATGGGCACACGAGACTCCTGGTCTGACAGTGTACTGGACATTGTCGCCATGCTTGGGGAAGGGGCGAGCAGCATGGTGGAGGTGGTGTGGGACAAGTGGACGGGCTGCTGGTTCGCAAGCAAGATGATCATCACACATGAGGGCCTGCTGAAGCAGCTTGTGCACGAGCTTGCGTTCCTCTCTGGCCTCAGGCACATGAACCTTCCTTCCTTCGGGGACGACAAAAAACATGGCAGTGCAAATAGTTGCTGTGAGATCCTGCACTTGGCTGATCACTTGCCGTCTGGCCACCCTAGCCCAAACACATCATGGGGAGGGAGTACACCATCTGTGCGGATGTATGGTTGTCGGGGCTTGAGGATGAGGATAGCTTGGAGACATGTGATTAGCTGAGGATGCTGATTTGAAGCACCAACTTGAACACTACCATTCTGTGTGACATCTCTCCAAAAACATGAGGAAGGGGAAAACATCAAAATATTCTGACAAAAAAAAAACATGGGTGGATTCACATTAATCACTACTTTTACCCCCCATTTGAAAGAAATCAAGATTATCATTTTCAGTGTGTCTACAAACTCTGACCGAGTGCTAGGTACCTTAAGTAAGCTGCATGGTTGGTGGGTCGGTGACAGTATAATGTGGCATATACCTCAACATGATGGTTAATACACCAGCAAAGGGTTGACTAAAAAGCAAACATACCCCAGTAGCTGCTAATGCAACAATTGCTATCAGTAACTCAGGCTCATCATGTCCATTGAGACTAGAAGTGCACTGGTTGAGAATCCACAACCCAACAGATGTCAGTCACAAAAGAAAACTTGTTCTAAGGACCTCAATGAAGGCAGGATTGAGGAATGGTTCTGTGGGCTTGTGGTTCCAGTGCTACAATGAGGAAACATGTTAGGAATGGAGGTTTTATGTAAACATAATCACATATTATCTTTCCAGTCCTTCCATCAATGTCCTAGGAACCAGGGAAGATAAATGCATTATGGTTTAAGAGGATGGCTACACAGTCAATGCACTTTGCCCCCATTCTGAGCTCAAAAATGGCTATCTCTGTTGTAGCTGTGGCCATAACTGGATTCTGGATCCCAGAAAGGCAATCCATTACCTAACACAAGTAAGCAGAGAACAAACAAGGTTGTGAAATCACTCACCAGCCTCCCAAGGGCATCACAAAATTCATGTCTCAGGAAATGAGTTCTGAAGAAGGATCTCATGCATCATGGTGGATATGGCATCCCTGACAACACCTGCCACATAGATGTGTTGATCCTTGAGTTGGAGGTCCTTTCTGGTGTCGGGCAGTACAAGTTGTGCATACATGGGCAAATTAGACTGCCCAGTGCTTGCAGCCTTCTGGGTTTTGCTCTGGAGGTTGGGAGCCTTTGTAACCTGTGGTTTCTATGGTGGAAAAGCATACATCAGTGTTGGGGATTATAAATGAGAGTGATGCGCACCTCTGCTCAAAATGCACTGTCACAATGGCTCTTCAATTGGATGATAGTTTAGTTGTTGTGATGGTGATACCAATATGAAATTTGCCTACCTTTGTCACCTTGACCTTCTTTGCTGGCTTGGACCTGGTTGTTGCACCTTGCATGAATTCATCGTCTTCATCATCCTTGTCTGACTCAACATTGTCAGCTTGAATGTCATGATCTGATAAAAGCCCTTTGGAGGGTGGAATTGAGTGAGGGCTGGATTTGGATAAGGATAAGTGTGTGTGCCCAGTGATCAGCACTATATCAGCATCCTCATCAGCACTGTCATCTTCATAAGTGTCATGTGCCTCAAGTTTGTTGACTTTGTTGCAATCTATGGCAGAGGTGTTGACGTTTGATGACACAATTGCCACTTGCTACATAAAAGTGATGTGAGATAGTATTAGTCAACATTTGAATTCCATGCACCTCATCCACAAAAGTTTTAGCCAGCATGATCCCATCAACATCCATCAGGTCATCTTCTGATTCACTTACATTAGACAGAGAGCCCTCATCCTCTTTGCTGAGCTGCAATGATGCTGAGTCATCTTCATCTGTGGGCAGCATTTGATGATGGACCTGTATGTAGATTGAGCATGGTTCCACAGAATTGAGACATGACTAGTATGACCTTGGCCTTGGCGTGTGAGACTGGAGAAATTCAGTTAACTCAGAATTTGAAAGGTACATTGGCCCATACCCTTAAAGGGAAGGATTGGATGTTCATCCCCCTCTTCTTTGCTGGTCTCAAGAGTTGGTGCAGCAATAACTAGGACAGCTCTGACATCAGAATAAAGAATATAATTAATGAGGGTTGGAAGTTGGTGAGGAGAAATAAAGGAGTGTTTGGGGTGGAACAAATTAGTGGTGACAGTGGGGAGAAGTGTAAGGTGTGTGAGCCCACTGACACTGACCAGGAAATTCATGTGACATGTACCTGCATCCACATGCATTCCTCCTCCCCTTTGTCTTCATCCCCCTCCTCCAACTGCTGCCACTCTTTCCCTTTCATCTTCCTCCTTCACACTCATGCTCTCCCTTCAATGTCATCACAGCCATGTTCCCTGCTTTGTGCCAGGGAACTGTGACAATGGCTCAAGTCAATCACTTATTAGCTTCGCTGCTTGGCACCCCCCAGAGCTCAACTCCTCCACACACCAATCTATGGCACAACACCATCACTGTTCAGCTGCATCTGACACCCCTTCCTCTTGATCCATCCCCTGCACCACTAGGCTCTTCAGTCTGGGTCATCTTCTTCCATCATATCGCCCTCTTGAGTGACAGTTCAGTGAAGTCTTTTGCAGTCTAATGCACTCGCATTTGCCCTCTCCTCATCTGCCTGTGTGAACCATTCTCTCAAGAAAACACACACACTCTCACACACACTCTCTCTCACATGCACTCCTCCAAAGCATTGAAAGGTGCACCTTGGGGCATGACCTTGTTCTTGGTCCCTCCTGTCTGTACCCACCTGTGGATCAAGCCCGAACACACACACACACTCTCACACGCATGCTTCTCTGAAGCATTGAGCATTGCACCTCAGGGCACAACCTTGTTCTCAGTCCCTCCTGTCCATACCTGCCTTCAGATCAAGCCCAAACACACACTCTCTCTCGCATGTGCACGCTTCTCCAAAGCATCAAGCATTGCACCTTGGGGCATGACCTTGTTCTCAGTCCCTCCTGTCTGTAGCTGCCCTCAGATCAAGCCACACAGACTCTGCATGCCCGACCTGGTGTGCTACAGTAAGTATGTGTTTGTTCAATATTCAACTGCAGCCACAACTGCACCAGCTTATGTTGCCCCAGTTTGCTTACCATAGCCACTTTGTAACTGACAACTTTGTATCCATCATCATGTCTCAAAGACAATCTTGTCCTGCTTGCTTGAAGCCTGATCTCACTCAGTCAGGATATCACTTCCATTTGCGACAGAGCCATGACCCACATTGCACTGCTTTGTACCAAGAGTTGATGGGTAGTTCTCTGCACAGCAATGACAACATTGACTCTGATACTGGCAACCCTGATGAACTTGTCGCATTCAATGGCGATGCTTTCAGTGGTCCTGATGATTATGTGGATGATGACTTTGGGCAAGATGCATTGGCACAAGAACCACCAGTCCAAGAGGATGAGGGAGACAACTTTGATGAGCAAGAAGAGGATTTGGAAGCTGCACAAGCAGCCAATCTTGAAACAAGCTGGGAACCTGAGCATCCTGGTGCATGTAACACACACCAGGCCAATTAGGCAACTGCCAACGAGGAGTTGCAAGATGAGGATGACCTAGATTTGGGAGTTCATACCAGAGATTGATTGCAGGCCAAAAATTGGGCTGATGGCAGTCCATTCATTGTCAAATATTCTGATAAATATCCTGACTGAGGTGCTGGTGCCACTCAAACAGACGGAGTCTCAGGACATAAGATATTGCTCCACCATTAATGGGTTGACAAACCCTTGGGCTCCATTTGCATCAAAGATAGATTGGGAGATTGCCAAGTGGGCAAAGCTTCAAGGTGCAGGATCAATAGCATTTTTGGACCTTCTGGCAATTGGCAGGGTAAGAAAGCTCACTGAATTTGACTTGAGCATGCTAACAAACAAGTGCAGGTCTGTGAAGCACTTGGCCTTTCATACAAGAGTTCCAATCAACTCAACAAAATTATTGATGAACGCCTCCCTGGCCACCCTGCTTTTCATTGCCATGAAGTCATTGTGGCTGGCAAGGCCTTCAAATTCTTTTCCCACAATGTAATTGAATGCCTCACTGTGCTTTGGGGTGACATTGATTTTGCTGAGCACCTCATCGTGGAGCCTGAGTGTCACTATGTGGACACCAACCAAATGATACATCACTTCTTTGATATGCAGACTGGCAAATGGTGGTGGTGTACCCAGGTATATCTAAAATTAATCCTTTGGTTCACTCCATATTAATCAATTATTCTAGGAAGAACTTGAAGCACAGACTGGAGAGAAGAACTGCACCATTGTTCCAGTGCTAATTTCATCTGACAAAACTCAGCTAACAGTATTCTGTGGCAAAACCACCTATCTGGTTTACATGACCATTGGTAACCTTCCCAAGGACATCCAGTGAAAGCCTTCCCAACAAGGTCAGGTCCTCCTCACATATCTTCTGATCTCCAGACTTGGCCACATCTCCAATAAATCAGCCTGACGTTGCACTCTTGTCAACATATTTCATGTAAGCATGAAGTACATCCTTGATCCACTGGAGACAGCAGGTATCAAGGGAGTTCACCTGACAAGTGTTGACAGACTTGTGTGGCAGTGTTATCCCATTTATGCCACTTTTGTTGGCAATTACCCTGAGCAGCTCCTTGTTGTATGTGTCAAAACCAGGGAATGCCCAACTTGCCCAGCCCCATGCAATGATCTTGGAAATGCAGATAGTGTTAGACCACCATGTGAACTTGATAAAATCCTTGACACTATTGATGCTATCAGCCAGGGACCCACTGCATTTGCTGGGCATGCAAAGAGGCAGGGGTGAAGCCCATCCAGCATCTGTTTTGGGAAGACTTGCCATTTGTCAATATCTACCAGTCAATTGCTCCTGACATCCTTCATCAACTGTACCAGGGTGTTATCAAACACCTGATTGCTTGGTTGAGAACAATTTGTGGCAATGTAGAGATTGATGCACAATGTTGCTGCCTTCCCCCCAATCATAACATCCAGATTTTCATGAATAGCATATCCCATCTGACACAAGTCACCAGCACCAAACATGATCAAATTTCATGATTTCTCCTTGGTCTTATCCTCGATATTTGCCTCCCAAACATGTCACCCATCTGTCTGGTCCGTGCAGACAGAGGACTGATGGACTTCCTTAATCTTGCAAAGTATCCAGTTCACAGTGATAAAACTTTGAACTCTCTTGATGACACCTTGAAATCTTTCCATGACAACAAGGATATCTTCATCGATCTTGGCATTCAAGCTCACTTCAACATTCCAAAGCTTCATTTTACAGGCCATTATTGACAATTTATTGAACACTTCAGTACAATGGACAATTATAATACTGAGTACACAGAGCGGCTCCATATTGACCTTGCAAAAGATGCATATTGCTCCATGAATTCCAAGGACAAGTATCCCCAGATGACATTATGGCTCGAGCGCTGTGAAAAGATCCTGAGACATGACAAATACCTGCCATGCCAATTCTCTGCACAATATGATGCCCCTCAGCTACCTCCCAAGCCTCCATGTCTAGCATCCTTGATTTATCCTTGCCAGCTCATGATGGCAAAACATCCATCAGCCTGGGGTGTCAGCTTGGATTCACTGAGAGATGACTATGGCACCCAGTTTTTCAAAGCAGCTCTTGCATACTTCGTGACTCAGTACCAGAATCCACAATACACAAAGGCCCAGGTGGAAGTGGCATCTCATAACATTCACATCCCATTCCGAAAACTCCCTGTTTACCATCGTATCAAATTTACCTCCACTGACCCATACAGTATCAACAGTTTGCAAACCATAGTTGACTCAATACATGCCCAGCCAGCTTATTTGGACAAGTATGGAAAGGGAGTACCTGCTTGGTTTGATACTGGACTGATCACTTATAGAGGCAATGTGATTCATGGGGTTTCAGGTGGGTGAATAATTGACTAGTGGTCATTGGTCACATATTCATTCCATTATCATTTTATCAGGTCATTGCATTGGAAGGATATGAACTATCTTTACCCTTCCACCTGAAGCCCTCAGGCACTGGTTCTTGCAAATGGGCTGCAAACCTGCTGAATATCTTGTGTATGTGGAGTGGTTCACACCATTTGAGCCATCTCTAAAACCAAATCACTTTCTATACAAGATTTCAAAACATTGTGTATGGGGAGAACAGCAGGCAAGCATTGTGCCTGTTGAACTAATCCACCAAAGTGTACACCTGTTGCCAAAATTTGGACCTGTTGCTCTGGAAGAGTGGAAATCAAGTAATGTGCTAGATCTGTGTGATACCTTCTATGTAAATACTTTTTCCAAGCGCTTGACCTATGTGAGCCCGTATTAAAACCTGATTATCTGAACACCAACAGAAAATTCCCTTAAAGCAATCCAAATCCATTTGGGATCACAGGAAATTGGCTCCAAATTCCCTTGAAAAAAGTAGCTTTCAAGGATATTTTCATCACTTTCCACCATAGAAGCTCGATTGCCAAGATTTCACGGGAATTCGCAGGAATCAGAACCCAATTCGCAAACTCGGGTTTTCCCGATGCTGTCTGGCGCGGATTCAGGGCGTGCGTGGCAGAGCACGGCGGGCAGGATGCCGTAGAGGATTGGCACAAAGATGCACGTGCGTTTGGAGGGTGCCAGTGCTGTGGGGTGCGGAGGATGAAGAAGTTCTGAGGGCATGCGGTGACGAAGGGATGGTGAAGGAAGAGTGAGGTCGCCATCGCCTCCACTTCGACTGGGACTCAACTTGCGATATAGAGAGCTGCCAAGGCCACTACTGTACTAATACGACCAACTCTTCAGTCACGCGTCACAAGCCCCCTCTGAAGAGAAGAGATATGGCTCAGGTCACAGGTCACAACCAATTATGAAGACTGTGACAAAAATCGTAAAAAGTTTCCTAAACGGGAATATTTATTTATTTATTTTTAAAAAGTACCTAAACTATCTACTCGTTGTCCGTGTCGCTCCCATCATTCATGACCCAAAATTTGGAGGAATAGAGGATGTTTGCACGCTTCTTACGCTTACCACGTCCTTCTACAGCTTGAATAGCCTGAGTTGTATCAACTACCTCACCTTGAACGGACTCCATTGAAGCACACTCTGCATCTGCAGTTGAAACAAGGCCACCTTCTTCTCCTGGTATGTACAGCTTGTCATTGTCATCGCAATCCATAGAGTTGGAGCATTCAAGTTGTGTATGTGTGGAAACAACGTCTGTCATGGGAACTTCGCTGTCATCACCATGAATATCAATAGCACTCTCTTCAAGGTCCTCCGCTTGTTCTTGTAGCACAGTAAGTGTAGGAGGTGCATGGTGGGGCACACCGCCTCGGGAACGTGGCTGTGTGATCTCTGCCCAAAACATCGGGTCCACTGTAACAAGCTCACGAAGTGCTTTTGATGCCTCACGACTGGTCAGGCTGGTGTAAGACAGGTTGAAATCTCCAGCCCTGCACATTTCCCAAGCCTGACAACGTCTTAATCAACAAAGCAATGCATAGATGGGAGAGCAAACTTACCTTCTTAATAATATCAGGCTTATTGAGAGCCTGATAAGCCATCCAAATCCAGTGTACAGTCCGATCCCGTAGTATTTTGATACTGGTATCAAGTTTTACGTCTTGTACTGGGCGTCCAGCTTTGAGTTGACTAAGAACTTCACGGACCACATCTTCATGGGCTGATTTCTTGAGTGAATGCTTGAAAATTCGCTGTAAGCCAACATCACAAGGCTGAAATAAGCCAGTCATGCCAGCAGGAATGAAGATAACAATGATAGACGCATGTTTCAAAGCCATCCAATCCAGGAATTCTTTGGAGCGATGGACTGACCAGCAGTCGATGAGCCACAAGGCCATTTGGTCGTAGTCCAGCCCAAGCTCCTTCCGGATGTTGTCAAAATAAGGTGCCAGCGTGATGTTCACGAAGTTTTGCATTGTCGCAATCGTGGACCAGTATGTAGTCGTCTTAGAGAGCTCAAAGAGGAATCCGGCCTTGTCCGACTCATACCGGCTCCGTGCAGTGGGGCTAGGGAGTGACTTGTGATTCTGCCCTTTGTGGATGGCTTGAATGGGTAAAAGTCTGCCATGGTTCGTGACACTAGGAAAGATTGTGAGGGCACGTTTCTCCTCCGCACCAACAGTGGCAACTTGATTTGAACCAGACGATGCGTAAGTCATGTGGCAGCCCTGTGCCAAGACAACCTGAGTCTGATCGCTGTTGACGATCAGCGCTGATGGTATCATTTCATCCTTCACAACCCATGCTATTCGCAAGAATGCCTTCCTAAGGATCTCATCTGCATTTTCTGGGATCTTCCGGCCTGCACGTGTCGATCGCCGCATATTCCAGCCTAGCGCACGATGAAGGAACTTCAAGACAAACGCCTCAGAACATCGGAAGAGTGTGCCATCGGGTGATGGCTCCTTGAAGATTTTGGGTGCGCAATGTTGGAAATGAGCAATGATTAGCCCTCGGACAGTGTTCAAGGTGAGCGTGACAGATGCTTCACGAAGACCACTGATGTACTTTAATACCTCTGCTGTTGCGTCAGGATATTTTACCTGGGGCAAGGTGTTAGCTGGTGGTGATGGCAACTCCTGCAACGCACCAGGACTCCAACCCTTGTTGTAAGGCCTCCTGGCGTCTTGCCCCTTGCCGCCCGCTCAAGAGTCTTTCCACTCCAGACTGGACGAACACCGGATCGATCAATCCAACCACCAAGGGTTTGAGGGGCAAGTTTGTCGAAGAGAACAGGATCCTTCAACTTGAGTTCATGAACGATCTTGGTGGGTTTCATACTTGGATGGTGTTTGGATACTCGGTCAATTATTGACCAAACGAGTGGTGACATCCAGTTTGTCAAGACAGCTTCTTTGTACTCGGTCACTCGCGGTCATCCAACATCTGTCCGCTCACGACGCTTGTCCTCTTTGAAAGCACGATTCGGACGTGTTGCTTCGGCCACATTCAATGACGAAGATTGTTCTGAAACGAGCACCACCTTGGCTTTGATTATCTTGCCATTTGAGTCTCGCTTTCCCGACTTTATTTCACTAGTTATGTTCCTACTCCTGCATTTGCGCTGACGCTGCATTGCTCCTTCTGTTTTCTGTCGCTTGGCCTGTTCTGCACGTGCATCATCACCCACTTTCAACTGTTCCATGTTCTCCCTCCATTCCAAGGACATCCGTGCCCGATCAGCCGCTGCGACGTCAGCTGTAACAGGCTTGAAAAAGCTGTGTAATGATCCAGCCTTCACAATTGAGTGCCGTGCAGATGGGTCGTGTTTACGCTTCTTCACAGATTTGAGGTCAGAGGGCCCAGCGGAGGATATGGTTGTGAAGTTGCATGATGTGGATGGGACATCGGGCCATCCAGTAACTATTGGTGAGTGTTCTGCAGGTATGGCGCGTGTTGGTGCATCCGCGGATATACCAATCCCTACCGTTGTTTGCTTCTGCAGGGGAGCCGTAACTACAGGAAAGAAGAAGCCTCCATCACCTGGAACAATACCGAATGTATAGATATGACCCCCAGGCGGGTCCTGGTCCGCTGGTCGCTAAGGAAATATCAGATTCAGCTTGCAGACACCTATTGACTTTGTAACTCACCAGCTCGAGGTCACGCTGTGCAACATGCATGAACATAGAGATCCTTTCTTCAGTGGCTGTGTTGGGTTGAAGGAGAGGTATTTGTGCAGGCAGGATAAAGTGTGCAGCCGCATTAGTCGCAAAGATGAGGCAGGAGTGGGTATCTTGTTGACGTGTTATTGGTAAGTCCTCCTCCGCAAACTCGTGTGGTATGTGGGTATTGATCCACCATGCCACGGCAGCTTTCACCTCAGTATCATTGCCACCCAATGAGTCACCATATCGGATGGTTGACCGGGCAGCGTCAACTACGACTGCAACCCAATGGTTGTTGTTGACATTTACAATCCCAACAACTGTCGTCCGTATACCATTTGCTAACTCCTCTCCAACATTCCGTAAATGGTGAGCTCCACCGACCGCATTGTATGGGGTGGTATTTCTGGTACGATAGATCTGCACTATTTTATGAAAGAAGCTGAGATTCACAACCTCACAGAGGGACTGTGGATCCATTCCAGAGTGAGCAACATTCCATCGGAGAAGGTCGAGTTGGTGATTGCTGTGAGCAGTTGCCAACCAGTCCTGAGAAAGATAGCTCGCTAATTTAATGACTGGTTCAGCTTCAGTAAACCCATGCACATCACCAGCCCAAGGGATGGCTAGGAACATAGCCTGTGCCTCTTCACATAGACGTCGCCTATCTGGCGAGCGGTAGGACGCTGCGGCAGTCCTCTCTTTCATCAGCCATAGCTCTGCGCTGCTCCACGGGCCTGTCACATACATGCGCAGCAAGGAGGTTTCCCTCCAGTATGACAAGACCCAGAGTGGGAAGCGGAGTTTTCGAGCTGGGTGGGATGTGGGCACATGTGGATAACGGATGGACATCGAATGTGTCTCTAGAGCCTTTTGGTGTATATTGTCAAGAAGGTTATGGGATGGGATTGGCCACGTTTTTAGGACCTCTACGTTGTCGGTAAATGTAGGCAACTGTCCTGAGACGAAATGTGCTATGTTCACTGTTGTTACGGCCATTCTCAGCTGCACAGGCATTGGAAAAGTGAGGATCTGAGATATAGCACATTTGGGATCTGGGAGGAGGGCTTGACGGACATCTATTGGGATGATAAAGCTGTTCAGTGCAGTCATGGTTGTAGCTGCACGGTCCCAGGTATTCACTCGAAGCACGCAACAATTTTTTCGACAAGGTTTTAATGTTTAAATCCCGACTCACATCCCGACTCACACTTGCATCATGTCAGACCGCTGTCCTGACGTTAGCGCATGTCACATGTCGCCTCTCGGCCCAATCAGGGCTTTGAAGAGATCTGAGATTTGTCACACAGTTTTCCCACCTTTGAAGAGTCGGTCGGTCATCAAAATCTGTCACATGTCACAAGCCATGAAGAGTTGGTCGTATTAGTACAGTACTGTATGTGTATGTGCATGTGCATGCTGCATGCTTTTTTCCTCCCCTTCATCTGGCCTACTCTTGATGTGATTGTATTCTGTCTGTTCTGTGGTGAACCCGGGAAGGGCACACTAAGTTTGTAAGGCTGCTAGCTCGGCCTGGGATCAGCTCTCACACCTCTCCCGCGCACGCGCGGAAAAAGACGGAGGGAACGCGAGTCATCACATGATAGAGGCAGCTCAGGACCACCTCGTCTCCGTTCGCTGTAGCGGGTATCCTGCCTCACAACTATACACTTTTCCAGTGAACATGTATGGAAAACTGGTATCAATGTATTTACAGTCAGAATGCCCATTTCATGATCAACACGGCCAGGGCCAGGATGAAGATGGTTATCATGTGTCTACCTGTGACCGGTGTGATCTTGAACTTCTCCAGCACCCACCAGAGATTCACCTTATCCAACCCGAGCTTATGCCACATGTCTTTCAGCTCCCCACATTGGTTCCAGCCGGGACATGAATGGTTGACATTCGCAAACCCAAAGTCAATGATCTTCGGAAAACCGGCCCACTTCTTCTGCAACACATTCTGTGGCTCAAGGTCCCCGTGCTCGACACCCAATAAATGGATGCAGTACAGCTCCCCAAAAATGATAAGTCTGCCATAGAAAAGTCAGCGCAATCTTCTTCGAATCACGGCAAGTCATACCTCTCTACAACGGACAGTGATGAGAACGTCTCGAGATGTGATAAGGACCGACCCTCATCAGAAAGGATAATCGCGCGTCCGCCGTCCCACTTAAATTCCCCATAATGGAGAGGGACCACCCATCCAGCGATGCGGTTCAGTTTATGATATGCGGCCGTCTCATTGCTGAGCTGGCGTTCGAGCATAGCCTTGTCTTTCTTCGGTACGGTAGCGAACTTGACGACGACATGCCATTTTCTCGATGCATACACAGAAGACCAACCCCCTCCAAGGTAGTGGTCAAGGTGTATGAATTGGTGGCACATTTTCTTGGTAAGTTGAGAGAGGGGTGCGTCAACGAGAGTGAATTCGATTGGCAGGCCATCAAGGCATTGAATGACAATATTCGCGCGAGTCTGGGCAGATTTGTCAATACCATGTGTGAACGAATGGAAGAAAAAGGTTTGCTAACTCGTGTGGGTAGATTTGAAGGACCAGCACGTGGACCCTCCTCTCCTTTGGACTGCAACCTTGAGGATCGGGTCGGCACTCTTCCCCTAGGCGACGAAGACGGAGCTTCTGGTGGGGGATCCAAACCAAATTTTCTCATCAGAGCAATGTCGTCGATGTTCCTGGCCTCTGTGAGCAGCATGTACACCAACATGCTCCAGATAGGTGGGAGTTGTCCTTCGTTATCACCAGGCGGAAGACAGAACTTGGTGATCGGTGAGCAGTAGACCCGGGGTCTCCCTCGCGTCCGTGGAATGTACATGATGGTGTAATTCAATCCACAGAAGACGACTGCCCAACGAACGGCTGATTCGTGCTCGTATTTGATGTCACCCGCATGGAGCACAAGCTACAAGTACAGATTGACTCAGATAATAGACGGCTGAAAGAAGCAACCACACGAACCTTGTTCAGGATGGCCTTGTAACCGGTGTATGATGACGCCAGTGGTAGATTTAACACTCGGTTCGTTCCCAGCAGACTACTGAATTCCGTCCTCATGAATCTCTCGAATACGTGCGAGGACTTATCCTCCCATAGGATTTTGATCCGGTTATTTATAAGGTAAGTGTGATCGGTGACCACCCTTGGGAATCGCGAAGGCTCTTGGGATCGGAACTCCAGCACATCATTTGTAAGGGCACGATAGATGTCTCCGACCAGGAAAGAGAGATTTTGTGCGATGACCCCCGATGATGCTTCATTTTTCGTAGAGAACGAGGTGCGCTGACATAATTGTTGGAGTTGTTGTAGAACGCTTTGGGGTGTGATGGGAGGTGTGGTGCCTGGGAAAACGGTTCCTGCTGCGGGCTCTGCGTAGTTTCCATTAATTATTTCGACCAGGTGATCCCGCATACTATTTAGCAAGCCCTCGACTAGTTCCACGGATGCGGGTAAGCGTGAGGGGCCGCCCGCCACCGCGGCGTTGAGGGAACTCGTTTGTACCGAGCGAGATTCTGGTGGGTTACGATATTGTTGGAGAGAGACATGTACGTGTTGAGAAACTGGAAACAGGAGGTCTCTCCAGGTGTTAATACCCGCCATTTACACGAATGACGAGGCGAAAAGAGTTCGTAGCGAACGAACTAGCCACCACAATATTTCAAACTCGATTTGAACTCCGCGGCTCCTGACGGCCTAAGACGAAATTCAATCGACATGACAACAACACAGTCGTTCACATCGCAAGTTCTCCCTTGTCCTGCCTCATTGTCACTCACTCTGGTTCACCTGTACAGGATATGTGTGCAGCCAAGCAGGTCACGCTGTTTGAGTTGATTGAACCAGAGCTCTCCTCCAAAGCATAGCCAGTTCTCCGTCCTCTTCAGTCCCCGTAACGCCCCTTGATCCGCCACATTTTTCAACTCCCGCAAATCCGCTCATGTACGGGAAGCATCAGCCTGACCCCACGGCCGTTCAAGCCTGTGACAAAGAGCCCCTCATGCGGCAACATATGGCGTGCAAGACAAGTTCTGCTTTCGTCTGGGAAAGTGGAAGAGACGGGATAGCACTAGCACGGACACGTGAGTTACGACGGGCATCGTGCTCAACGCCGATCACGAGCGAGAGTTATCCGAGTCGAACAGATCATTGGAGGTTGAGCCATGTCCTTCTCAGGCGAGCCACCCTTCATCTGGTTCTAAATATACAACCTTCGTGACCGAATGCCGTACTCCCTTTTCAGCCTCCCCAACGTCCCAATCAACAACATAGCACAGGTACGATCTCCCGTACGTGTAGTTACCTATCACTTACGTTGGTTCATTTTGCCGTATGACGCTCATCATTTGCAAACCCATACGTCAGAGATGGTACGCTCGCCTACTCGGCGCAGCACACACGTACGTTTCCATCCGCACCAGCGAGCCCAGTGACCGCCGCCTTCGGGCCTGTGTTCAATCCAGCACCGCCCGGGGCACCGTGGCCACCGTCTCTGAGCGGGAGTTCGTCGCAAGAGTTACACCTACGGCGGACCACAGCATCGTTAAGAATAATTCGTGCCTTAGGTATGACAGCCAGGTATAGGTATACTGCACTACGATGTGCAATTGCAACTGTTACAATCGCTGACGCTGATCAATACAAAATATGATGATAAGGTCCGACAAATAACGAAAACCTGTCAGATCACCGAACACCTTCCTACACACGCACGCACGGCGCTGCGCCTCATTCATAGCAAAGAAAGAATTACCGTCGACATGACGCTGAAGAGCAGCCCGAGTGGGGTCGATATCGGCAACGCAATCGCGCCGTTCGATCCTGGCGTGGGCAAGAAGTGTTTTGCGTCTTGCTCCTGTTGAGCCGTCGATTCCTGCCCAGAAAGGAAGTGTCATTCATCGCGATCAGTGAGGCAAGGCAATAAAAGTATCTGGTGTTTACCTTGAAGGCGATAATGCCAACCTAAGACGCCCAGGATGAAGAAGATGAAGGATATGATGAGCCAGATGACCCCCCATACTTGATTCGGCTGTGATCAACTGCACACGCTCGACGGAATGAGTAGTGGCTATGAATGATGTACCTTGCGAAGGGAAACAGCCACAGATCTTCGCGAAGGCTGATGCATCGGATGCATTCACTTTCCGGGCGATTGTATCATCTATGGGCGGCAGGCGTAACGCCACGGATAAGAACAAGGCACTCCTTTATTCCATTGCGAGAAAAGGGATCCGCACCGATCACGTCCCAGAGGGCGTAGAGACACGACATGACGCCGATGAACAGAACCTACATGCGGACCAGAATCAGTGAAACGGGCTCCGTAGAAAGAACTACATATGCGAACTTACGAGGTATCGCAGAACCTCACCTCCCTTGAGGAACCAAAAGAGCACGATCAATCCAGACATGCCCACCAAGAGGACCCAAGTCCTAGCATCTCACCATCAATTTGTGAGCTCACGCACAAGAGAGAGGGACGCACAGGAGGTTCCGCCTGGCCCACCAGAGCGTAAAGACGAAGAAGATGGCAAGGATGAGGCTGGCGACCTTGCTTGCGTTGGTGTCGAAACCACACGTGATGAGCGCGGCGCCGATGAGGCTCGAGCCGAGATAGCCCGCTGGGAGCGTGATCCAGGCTATGCCACCTGACATGCTCGTCGCACCGCCCTCATCCGCTGCTCGTGTGCGCTTAAGCATCAGAATCGGGAATGTGGACTCAGGGAGAAGGAAGGGGGACCCACGATCGAGCTCGATAGAATGGATGCGTGCGCACGTCAACACGCCCGCGAAGGCGTGGCTCATCTATTTATCCTGTATGAGCCGCATATTGTCCGGGGTGGCAACAGACATACTTCGTGAAAGCCGACCGTAAGCAACCTGCAGCCCGAAATGTCAAGTAAATAAATGGTAAGGTGTCATTCCCTGTGCAGTAGGACATGAAATTACGCACTTGAAGGGGTAAACTATCCCAATGCGGTGGTAAGCGATTGGAGAGGGAAAAGGGGCTTGTGGGAAGGGGTAAAGTGTTTGTGACTCACTTATGAAGTTCAAATAGGGTACGTGCCTAGATTTATGTGAATGAGAAAGAGGAAAAGATGCACGAAGAGAGAGGATACCAGAGAATGCCGATGATTAGGATGTAACATCCTGCGACGAGAAGGGTAGTTCGTTGGGTCGCGTTGGGGGTGATGGTCGAGGCAAAGCTGCGAGCGGATAGTTGATGGGCATCGTAGTCATACGGATATATGAGGGGCATGTTCAAGGAAGGGTGATGGAGGGGTTAGCAGAGGGGGAACAGCATGATATAGAATAACGAGGAGGCAGTGTTAGTTGCATTCGGCTGATGCCGGTCCGGTCCACGGACGTTTCAACAGCACAGCAACAGCTGACCGCAGCATCGCTCGCTATTGCTAGCTCTGTGCGCCACCAATGAACTCGGTCAGAATAGACATGATCGTTATTGCGTATAATGTAGACAAAGACACTCCATCCAAGATTAACCGGCTCGCAACACACAAAGGACAGACAGGACACATGCGGCACGGTTCCGACGTGGTACAAACTACTAAAGGTAAAAATTGAAACGAGGGAAAAAACGCAATCACAAGTCGTCGTCATCAACGTCCTCGCCACGTTTCTTCCGTGCCATCCGCTCTTTCTTAAGTCTGCGCGCCTCGTTCGATGTGACCTTCTTCGTCTTCTTAGTGTCCACCTTGTTCCCCATCGCATCAAACTGGTCTTCCTCTTGTCCCTCCTTCTTGTCAATCCGTGGCCCTGAACCCTGGCCTTCAACCCAGTTGTGACCAGACGCCTCAAGCCTGCCGTCCCGCATCGCCCACACCTCTTGGCACAGAGACTCGGAGAAGTCGCGGTTGTGTGTAATAACGAGGACACCACCCTCAAATACTTTGAGAGCTGAAATGAGTGCAGCGAGTGACTCGCGGTCCAGGTAGTCTACGCAACGCGCGTCAGCAAGACCATACTCAGAAACATAGACTCAAATAAACGCACTAGTCGGCTCATCCAAACAGATAACGTGGGGCCGGCGCCACGTTGCTGCACCGAGCACAATCTTCACCTTCTGACCGCCAGAAAGCCCACGCATAGTATTATGCGAGACAAACTCAGGGTCGAGCCCAAAGTCGGCGAAGTGCTTCTCGATTTCCCGACGCACAAGCGGGCGAAGAAGACCCAACCGCTGAGCCTCGCGGGTATCCACCTCAAGCACCTTCTTCTCGAATCCACGCTTGACAAGGTCATCGCGAGGCAGCCAGATATTCTCGGATGAACTGAGACCCTTGAATGAGACTTCATACTCGTACGACTGCTTCAGCTTCTTGCGCGTCATGATTTCGTCGATGAATCGCTTCTGGCCCTCTACAACTACGAGCGCACCATCCTTCATCTTCTGCTCCTCCTCGGCTGTGATCTGGCGGGACGCCTTGCCCATCTCCTCCAGGTCCTCGCCAGTCTGGTAACGCCACAACATATACTCCAAGGGAGTCTTGTCGAGGTGATTGTCAATGTGGTGGAACGCATGCTGCGCGACATAGCCAATGACCAAGTTAGGGTGCTTCCACACTTCACCACCCTTGTTCGGCTCCATCTCGCCAGTAAGCAGCTTGACGAGAGTAGACTTCCCGGAGCCATTAGGGCCAAGAATGGCAACCCGTGAGGACAACGAAACTTGTAGCGTAATGTCGTACAGCTGCTGCACAGGTTGACTTTGGTACTGGAAGCCAACCCTTCGCATCTTGAGGAGCGACTTCTCTTTGGTTTTGACGCCCTCGAGAAGAGGAGGATCGGGAAGCTTGAATTTGTAATCCTCAGCTGCCTCCAGAGTGTAGTACGACTTGGCCTCAGGAACAACCTTGACGAACGCCTCAAGGTTGCCTCGGTAGCGGCGAAGTTTGAAACGGTTAAGATGGAGGACATCAGTGATGGTGTTGTTAAGGAAGCCGGAGTCGTGGGAGACAATGATGGAAGTGCAGTGAGTGAGACTGGTAAGGTAATTCTCCAGCCATGCGATGTTAACCACATCCAAGTGGTTAGTCGGCTCATCAAGTAGGAGGATATCGGCTTTGAATAACATGGCGCGGGCAAGGGCAAGCTTCATCTTCCAACCACCCGAAAGGGAGCCTATAGCAGACTTCTGACGCTCTCCATTGAAGCCAACAGACGCGAGGGCCTCAACAACTTCCTGCTCTGTGGCAAGGATGCGCTTATCAGAGAGGATAAATTGAAGCACAGAAGTGTCTTCCTCAGAGCCGTCGATGTCATGCTCAACGTAAAATGTGCGAACTTCGTCAGGAGACGGGAAGCCTTCGACTTGGCCATTGGTAATGGCACGCATAAGGGTCGACTTTCCTGTACCGTTCTTGCCACAGAGACCATAGCGGTGGCCACGCGTTAGACGAAGGGTGGCAGTGTTAAGCAAGATTTTGGCACCATAGGCAAGAGAGAACTGGCAGTTGCAAAGCTCCTCGCCTTCTTCCTCATCTTCGGCATCTTCGACGTCATCGGAATCCTCAGACGCAGAGCGAACTACCCAGTCACGGGCAATCGATATCGGGTCAGGTGTCTGGGCAAGGAAACCAAGGTAAGGCACGAGAGTCTCCCACTCCGCAACTTCGAAGTTCTTGGCATTAACGAGGTTAGCAGCCAGGCAGGAGGCGTAGATGGCGGAATTGTCCTCAACGGAGGGACAAGGGTTGACATTGGCCTTTTTGTATATGGACACGAGCATCTGGGCGAGCTGACGAGAATCAACAGACTTGAGAGGGGGAAGGTCCGAGGCGTCGCCGATAGGGACCTCGCCAACCTGACGAAGAGTGGCGATGGCACGACCGACAACGCTGCGTGCCTCAGGGTCACCAATGGTAGTCTCAACCTTGATGAGGCCGGGGAGAAGCTTGGGCAGGAACGGACGGACTGTAACAGAAGAGTCGACAAGCTTGGACATGTTATCGACGATGCTGTGAAAGGTTGGAGTTAGGTACTGTGGTGAACACACAAAGGACTACATACACGGCAACTTTGCGCTTGGTAGCAGTCAACTTTTCAGAGAGACCACGAGAGAGAAGGGGGACCATTAAGGAGAGCGTAGGTGAATCAACCTCGGAAACGAATGTGGTGGCCGAGAGAAGTTGGATAGTCTTGGGAACTTCCTCAACCGGATTAATCAATGATTGAATAAGAGCGGGAATGAAGCGTTCGATATCCTTGTTGGAAACCAGAGCGGTAGCCTTTGTGAGCGACTCGCGAGCCTGCTTCTTGACGTCGGCCTTCGTGTCCCAAATGGCCTCAGAAAGAACGGGGACAATGTCAGGCATGAGCTTGGCGGTCTGTTGAGGAGCACTGATGACAAGCTGGTCGAGAATGGTGAGAGCACCCGTCTTGATCTGCCACTTGCCGGCGGACTTGATCTGATAGAGGAGCGCAGGTAGTAGAAGTGCAACACCCCACGGGTTCGCATTCGCCACAAAGCTACGAACGGCCTCGACAGCAGCTGCGCGCACAGCAGGCATCTTATCGGCAAACGTCTCGAGGAGAGCAGCATAAAGGCCCGAATCTATAAAGAAGGGCTCCAGAGCTTGGGCCGAAGCTTTCGAGACAGCAATGACGGCCTCGGCGGCTCCCTCTCGGGCGGCGGGTGACTTCTTGTCACCGAGCGCTTTGATTACGGCATCGGTGAAACCGGTGGACTTGATGGCGGAGGGCCCGTCCTTTTGAATGAGAGATGTGATACCATCAGAGGCCGACTGGCGAACCGCCTTGTCGGCAAGAAAAAGGCTATCTACGGCGGGGCCGTTGTTAGAGGTAGCCTTGAGGGAAGCCGGGGAGGGAATAGCGTTGGCAGGACCGGAAGCGGTAACAACGGGCATATTTCTAGAATCTGCAAACAGGTTACAAATTGGCATGAGAGATAATAGTGGATGCACACAGACCTAGTACGGTGTTAAATGGATTGGTAAAAGGTCTATTGGGGCCAAGAAGCACACGGGGGCAACAAGGACAAAGAACCGTCTAAAAGTCTAATGGCCGTAGCCTGGGGGGGGTTGTTAAAGAAGAAGGAGGAGGGGAAGAGGGACGAACCTCTATTTGAGAGAAAAGAGAGGAGAAAAAGGTGGTCGTGGTGGCTGAGATGAACCATTGTCCATCGCCCTTTTTATTTTTTTTATAGCCAATTGTGGCGAAGCGATACAACCTCCGGCTCCGAAAAAACGTGACTGTTATCGGTCCCAGAAAGGAAGGTGCGATAAGCAACCGGCAACATCGCAACGCCCGTCAAGATCAGCGCTCAGTTTATCCCGGTCTTGACCGGGGACGGGGCACTTACAATCTACGTACGGTATGAGTATGTACAAGACCCATCAGAGCCGTGACTGAACGCCCCACCGGTGATGTCGTATCAATCAATCATTCTCATCTAGCGCCGCAAAGCTCAGAGGCTTGAATTGCTACAAAAATAGAGTATCGTCAGCACCCCAACCAACCGGATGACAAAGACAGGACAACTGCAAAACCACTGACATAGCCGCCAGCTTCATAAAACTTGCTGTTCGCTTCTACCCAATGCAGCCGAAGTGCGTGCAAGAACGCCGAGAGGCCCTGCCGTCCGGCATCATCACTGATTAGCGACGCACGTTCCTATTTTTGGTACGAAATATACACACCTCCATGATGCATAAGATGAACACGGTGCTGCCAAACCACATCATGAAGACGAATAGTATTGTTACCTTGCCCAAAAGGCCTTCGAGTCCCAATACAGACCCGAGCGTCATGTCCCACAGCACCGTAGATAACTGAGCGTGCGCAAGCGAGAGCGCCCAAAGGCGCAGATACGATGCCGTATGCGAGATGCATCCAAGGCAGAACTCAATTGTGTGAATCACCTGATGGATCACCACCTCACCAAAGTCGTGCTGCTCCTATGCATAAACGATGAACAACGAGACAAATAATCCAGAAGCAGACCTTACGTGATCCTCGTTCATGTCAGCCACAATCGCGCGACCATGCCCTTCCTCCTCGCCTTCGAGGTCCTCAATCCGCTCGCCGTAGTTGTCATCGCTACCAGGAAGTCCAGTATAGCCCCCTCTGTGCACGCCCTTCGTCTCCTTCCAGATGAGATACGGCTTGATGCACAACATCCATGGCACACACACTGCCGCGAGGAGCAGTAGAGCCGTCTGCACGAATCCTTGCCCGCGATACAGACGGCTATCCTCGGGTATCGTCCCCGGGGAGAGGAACATCCCGATGAGCATGTTCAAAAGCGAAGGTGGCGGTGTCGGTGATTTTGACCAGTCGACGGACCACTTGTACAGTATGCACACAACTAGATAGCCGAAAATTGATTGCAGGAAGAGCATCTGCGGAAGGAAGGCGTGATAAAGATCTGCGAATCGTTTGAAACGTAGATGATTCGGCACTTGCAGGCACAAAGCGAACGTCATCTGTGCAGAGGCTTTAGAACGCACGTCATGCTTGTACAAAAAAACACCTGCTTACATGGGCCACGCCAAGAACGATTGACATTTTCATCTTGTATGAATTTGTAAAAGTGAGTGCATTTTCCGCCCCATGCCAAGCAGGGTCTAGACCAAATGGATAGACATGACCACTTGGCTCACCCAGGACGATTCCGCTCTCTCCCTCAGGGAACGTCCACCCAGATTGGAAGAGGTGGAGTGTCTTGGAAAAGACGTCGTTATAAATGAGTCCCGTGTAAATGGCGAACAGGCCCATGAGGAGGATGATATACCGCCCGCTGTTATCCTCTTGTTAACGAAACCATTACAGCAGGGGGGGGAAACCACAAACAAAAAGAATGTCCCAACAATTTCGCCTAGATCAGCCCGTGCCCACTTGCGCTCATTGAGGATCATCCATAGTGCAGCTAAAAGAGCGATTGTGCCATGTCCAATGTCACCAAACATGACCGCAAACAGGAACGGGAACGTGACAACAGCGAAAAGGCCGGGGTTGACCTCTTGGTACGTCGCAACGCCATACGAATCCATGATTGTCTGGAAACCTTCCGTAAATTTATTCGTCCGCTGGAATGTTGGTGGCGTCTTGTTTGTGTGCAATTCATGCAGAATTGGTGGCATAGATGTTCCCGATTCCTCCTTGGGGAAAGACATCAGGGAACGACCGAAATTAAGCCATCGAAGGGGATAGGTATGCGCTCACCGTGGCATGCCTCAGAGCAAACTGGATCATCTCAATATCACGTGTAGGACACCACCCCTCAGCGATAAGCGTTTTGCGCCCAACATCATAATTGAACAGATTTAACGTCTCATATACGGCCTTCTCCTTGCGCACGAGATCTTCCCAGCTGCGCAGGCTTTCACCGATTGTAATCAACTGTGCACGGCGGGTGCTGCCGGTGTTGGACAGGGCCACATCGAGGTCTTCTATGCGCCCGGTTACCACGCGGAGTGAGTCTAGACGCTTGTCCGCGTTTCCGTCGATGGGGTAGATGGTCGCACCGAGGGACTCGGAGACCTTGCGGATCTTGGCGAGCAGAGCTTCGCCGTGCGCGAAGATGATAAATACATTTTTGTAGGTGGTGTTGCCCATCGCGGCGTCGACAAAGGGATCGGCGATGTCGGTGTGGTTCATGTAAAGATTACCGCGGAGGACGCGCCAGAGTACTCGCTCAAAGGTAGGTAACCGCGTGCGATCAATCACACCAGCGATAAACCTGAGGAGGTAGTTAGGAAACCAGAGAGATAGCCAGAGAAAGGGAGCGTATACTCGAGTTCGAGTTGGACATTTGATGGGGTAGAAAATTGGATTTCGCGATCATCATGCTGGAGTAAAGGTGCAGAACTATCATCAAAAGAGGAACGAATTTCGTCCTGACTTGATTCGGCCTAAAGTGGGAATGGAGCTGTCATCATCCATGAGGATGTAACCAGAGCGATGTTCCTACACGTTGGAAGAAAACAGCAGTTTCACGGAGCACGTGGCGCGCCTCGATGAGTTCGGCACGGCGCTCGCTGAGAACCTCGAATGCAGAATTCATCTCGAGCAAACGAGACTCGTGCTCGCTCAGCGTGACGTCAAGGTCATCCATCGTCTGCGCGGCACGAGGGCCAACGGCGATGAGGGGAGCGGAATCATACAGAGGTCGGATGGGAACGGGATCGCGTTCGCGCTCAATCTGAGCGGCGAAAAAGCGCACGCGGCGCGCCATCTCTTCGATACGACGGATCTCGCCGACGAAGGACCGTTGAAAAGGGTTCACGTCGGGGTTCAGCTGCGGAGTCGAGGGCCTGGATCAGAGAGAAAAAAGGGAAAAGATAACGAGTGATACGAACATCTTTAAATTCGACGTTCCCAAGTTCACCGAGTTCGGCCACAGTATCGTGGGCAACCTCGGCTGGGACGAAGAGCTGAACAAGGCTCATCACCTCTGAGCCTGAGAGTGGATGATGAGAGTCAATATTGGATATTTAGAGAAACGCTTCACGAAACAAGGTCGGATATTCATCCTGTAGGGAAGACCCCATGATTCTAAGGTCGCAGTCGGTGTATATGCGCAGTGACGAGAGGATGAACCGATTCCGATTCCCACGTTCGGCAACGTGATGTCACGCACGTGTCATGCACCGACGCCGCTTTCCTCCGAACCAGCCAATCGCTAAAATATACCCCGCAGGGACGAACGTGAGAGTGAATCGATTGGGACGGGTCTGTGCCGCAGTAAAATCGAGGTGCGAGGAAAATGCCGGGCCTGAGCGTCCTAGGCGCGGAGTCGAGTCGACTTGGATGTTGATAGAGCTGCCATGTCTCCTCATCATCCCCACACCTTCTGCCCTACTTGACCTCCGTCTGCCTTTCGATCCCTTCTCTTTCCCACATTTAATTTCCGTCCCATCGCCTTGCCTTGCTCCAACGGGTAATTGTTTCCACATACTCACCCCCACCGGAACGTCGTTATCCAACGTATGCCCGACCCAGCCCTTGCTTATATTCGATCGCCCTTGTTTCCTCACGACACCTATCTAGTGCCCCACACGCTGGAGGTCCAGCTTGTCTGTTTGATTCTATCACGGATCTCTTCCGGTCATACCCTTGTATTGTAAAGCATCTGCCGAGGTGCGTGCATATCCTACTCCAATCAAATCAATTATTGGCCAACGGCTCATTGTTCGCCCAGTCTTTGGAGCCAATCGAGCCCCCAACGGATCAAAAGTTTTTTTCGGTACTTATCCCTCTTCCCATTTCCTTGACCTTGTTCAATGATTTTATGCCCATCAGTAGCGCCCTCTCGCCTGTTTATCGTTATATCCTTATATAATGCTGCTCCCCCCTTCCTCTCCACCTAACTCTCATCGCTTTTCACCCCAACCATCAACTTCTCAACCTACAGTATCGCAGTCTTCCCGCTCTCCTCTCCGCGTCATCACCGCTATCATCCAATGCACGCCCTTCAATAGAAGACTACTCTTATTCACCTGTCTCGGTCTCCTCTATACCACTCTCAGACACCCCGACTAGCTCTAAAACAAGTGCATTCTTTGGCTCTTCGTTTCCATCGTCCCCCCAGTCAACCCATTCCTCTCAGTCAGTCACCTATCCTCTCCAAGACGGCCGCTTTCTTTTCTAGTCCGTTCGCGGATCACCCAACTCCTCCCCCGAACCTGCAGGCCATCCCCCGTGAACTGCCAGCTTCTTCTCGTTCGTTGACTGCAGACTTTTTCTCCGCCGGAGTGCTTTCTTCTTATCCTACAGCCCCGCCCAGCCTTCGTTCAAGCACGTCAGACGCGTCCCTACGGACTTCAGTCTCACGTCCATCGTCTCCACATGAGCGCTTCTCGACCACTTACTCCGAACAAAACGAATATGCAGAAACCACACCTGTCCCAAAGCCTCATGTTCCTCTCCTGTCGCGACTCTTCCCTTCGCGTTACTCTCCAATGCACGGCGCACGGACGACAGTCATTTGCATTCACCACGTGTGTTTGCCACCATAGAACCCTCGGATGACATTCCCGTCTCATCCCTCCCTACTATTGACCATCCGGATATATCGGATGCGCCTGCCATTGTGGAAGCGGCCCCACCTCACAGAGTATGTACTCCGGGAGCGGTGGTGCGTCCTGATTATGAGGACAAGCTATCGTATGAGCTGGTGCGCCAGATTGGCCAGGGTGCGTTCAGCCTCGTGTGGCTTGCTCGCGTGACAAAAGACGAGCGTGTGGGTACATTCGTCGCGGTGAAAATGATCCCACTTACTGGTCAGCATGATGATGATCTCGTGACACGGAAAGTCGCACGTGGTGAACGTGCGACCTTCCTGCGCGAAGTCGGGATCTTACATGTGCGTGCGCTACGACAAGGTTGCCTATTCATACTGACGCTATCGTTTAGTACCTGACACCCGCACATGCATCACTACCACTGTTGTATGCGTCATTTACCCAATCTACGCATCACGTTCTTGTCCTTGAGTACATTGCCGGTGGCGAGCTTCTTGATGTGGTCAACTCGGACGAGCAACACGCAAAACTAGGTGAGAAGCTTCTACGACGGATATGGCGCGAACTTGTGAGCGCGGTTGAGTGGATCCATGCACGACTTGTCGTCCATCGTGACATCAAGCTTGAGAGTGCGCCCCATTCTTTCTTCTTTATCCTGATTATGGATATCTGATTCGATTTTTATTAGATATCCTCTTGACAAGTAACCTCTTCACTGCCCGAGCCCATCGAAGGGAAGCCCCTCGTCAAATTGACCGATTTCGGGCTTGCGCGTATAATTGACCCGGATGATCCGTGGCTGAGCACTCGATGCGGCTCCGAGTCCTACGCTGCGCCCGAGTTGCTAGTTGCGGCGCACGCAGATGAGCGCGCTATCCCTACGCTTTCTCGTGCGCCATCTGATGCTCACGGGACGTCCACTCCTACCGTTCCTTCTACCTCTCAATCGAAATTTCGCGCCGCACGGTCGCCTGGCACTTACGACGGGCGTGAGACAGACGCGTGGGCACTTGGCGTGGTGCTTTTCGCTCTCGTTACCCGCACTCTACCGTTCGATCCGCCTCCGGCACTCGATACGCCTCCCGCTAACCCACACGAGGAGCGTATGCGCAGGCGGTGGGTTCTGCGTGTCGTTCGTGGGGAGTGGTCCTGGCCCGTCCTTCCCCAGGACGACCCAGTTTCTACTCGGATGAACGACGGTGCTGTGGCGGAGGAGAGCGAGCCGCGCGGACCAGCCCTCGTGCAGATCACTGCAGTGCAAAATATGGTTGCAAAGCTTCTTGTGAGCGATCCGTGCACCCGTGCGCGCATCAGCGCGCTCTGGGATGAGCCGTGGATGGGCCCCGTGCCTGCGACGTCCTAAGGAGGACCATTTTTTCTCTCTTCTCTTTCGCAAGGACCACGACCCCAAACCGATAGAGCTTGCGTCCGAGCGGCCTTCCTGAAAATGATCGAACAAGCGATACCCTTGGATACAATCAAATACGTTTCATCGCCCTACAAATTCCGTTTATCAAAGCGTCCTTGCAACTTGGTGTATGCCAAATAACTAATGCAAGAAAGAGAGACCTCACAATACCAACTAGAAAAATCCGAGGAAAAGAAAGCTGGTTGATTAGAAAACTCTCTCCCACCGTTTGAACCCACTTCTCTACGTACAAATATAACAGTAGTCTGTTTCGTTGTTTTTGTAGATTGTATGCCATCACCAGTGTTCTCATTCCTGCCAGTGGTTTGTTTCAATATCAATACAATTTGTTGTCTCAGAGGGGATGGGATGCGACCAGCCCGTATTTCTATTTCACTCACGTCCAGCCTGTTATGATGTATGCACTGTCCGATTCTGGTTTACCACTTTATGCTTTCTCTTTCTTGCGTCTCATCGTTTCTTTCATTTCAAGAGCCCATATGGCTGTGATGGCAAAAGGCGAGTGACTACCCAGCTTATTCCCATAAGCGACATGGGGCGTCATGTTATCATGGCCGAGTCTGACACGCGTATCTTCCATCAGAATCCCAACGGCAGATCTGACTAGAACCGGGGACGCAAGTCGGAGCACTTTCATTATGGGCGTTCATCCACCCGACAACCCTCCAGCGGGCAGTGCAGAAACACTACGGAAACACTGCCTAGACTCGCCCCTCCCCTCGCCGAAACGCTACCGTAGACTGACGGGAGATGAATACCCGTCGGTCGACCTCGGAGAGATAACCCGTCCGGGATCACGCGCAGTTGAGTATACAAGCGGTCATTCCCTCACACCAGTCCTGAACAACAGACATGAACCACACTTTGGTAAGGGTACCGATTCTATACACACGCTTCTCCGACCTTGACCTTTTACGTAGAGTCTTCTCGTTGACGGGTACATATCCCAATGTTTCCGTAGTCGTGCGACCGAGGAGCACTTCCGTCATCTATGAAGCGCAGCTCCAAGGCATTCGAATTGTCAAGGCACTATAAGGTTGACAAAGTACTGTAACGCTAGTGTAGCTACGGAGATGTAGTGTTTTGGCTTAAAGGCGAGATAAATCGGGCGCAACTCCGTTGATCTGCCGCAAGTCCGAGTCCACGAAAGTCCGGGCATGGCGGAAAAAACTGCAACAGGCGCGCATTTTACGGGGATCTCGGTCCCTCTCTCTCCAGGGAGCTGCGCTGATCAGCCACCCGCCGACATAACGACCAGTCCCTCGCCGTAGTCGTTTCAATTTTTTTTCTAATAGTTTCTTCCATCCTCGTCTCGGAACTGAGGTCGATCCGAGCTTTTTTTCACGACAATCAAGGCGGGGTGCTCGGGACGATCAGAAATGGCCTCGCCCCAACACCGCCAAAGCCACGTTCCTACCTCCGTATCCCCATATTCGTGAAACGTACATTGACGCTCCTCCATACTGGCACTGGATGGCACACCACGTATCTAGTCCCACCACAGCTTCATTTAATGGGGTTTGGTGCTCTATCCAGGCGAGTCCTCAGTTGACAACAACTGATAGTTGTTATTACGGTTTCATCAAAATTACAGTTGATCAGATGGATGGGCGTCGAAGCAATGTGAACGCCTCCATGTTTTCTGGCGCGCCTCATGTCAGGACGTCTCCACGTTTCGACTGGTGTTATGTAAAGCTCATTTCGCAAGCCAAGCTAACGGCTTATATTTGGGTTTATAAGCAAGACCGCCCCTGGGTCTTAAGTTCTCGTGGCATAGCTCTACCACATTTGATGTAGTGCCAGGGTATGCAATAGCCAGCGCTGACCGATCTGGTGTTGAATTATTTGCCCGTGGATTGTGACCATCGCTCTTGGCAGGTGAAATTTATCTGTCGAGCCGGCTCTGAAGTTTGCCACATAAAAGGACTTGTGTGCCCACACGTTCCCTATTTCAAGTACGGTGACACCGACGCTTGCTTGCATCTGGGTCTTCCTGTGGAAAACATGTCAGGTCATCCAACCTTTGTTCTGATGCCCACCACAACCTCAGATGCGGACACGTCTCTCGCTCAGGACCCTCCCCTCTTTAACAAAGAACGAGAAAACCCTTGGTCACCAAATTTCCTCCTATACACTCGTAATTCCACAATTCAATGCAGAGGCAGGTTCCCTAGTCGGCTTCGGTGTGCATTTCATGTCCCCACTGACACAGAACCGTCAGGCATATCCTTGTGACCTACATTCGTCGATACAGCCTCCTCGAATGCCAGAATTCGATGAAAGAACCTGGGATCTTGCATCCTGGAAACCTCATTTTTGGTATCCGTGATGAGTACTTTCCCGTGATCCATCCTCCGGGCCCCATATGCAGGACAACGTGCCCTTTGGTCCCTCTGGTTTGAAAGCTCTCTCAATTTGCTCGAGCAGTCTGATTTGACACAGTGATTAGGGGTCTCGTCCTTCACGCATGCAAGCCGGAGTCGAGCTTGCGTGGGCGCAAAGGCCTCGGACCTGTGCCAGTCACTTTTAGCGAAGACTCGACGTGCGCAAATGTGGATCAAGCCAGTAATTTGAACCGTTTCCAGCCAGTGGTGTCAATAAACGTTCCCTCCGATTCAGGACATCAATACGCGCCCTTTGGCACTTCATTCGACTCTTCGAAGTCATCCAAACTCCCGGACGTGTCCTGCTCGCCAGTTCATGTACAATATCTGGAGCAGAGGAGATCACGAGCCCGGTGCCCCCAAGTTCCCGACAGCAGGAAAAGGAACAGCCACACGGGCATCTCGGCCATCGCGGAAAGCGCCTGGTGTACTCGCCGCATCGAAAAGTCCTCACTCTTGCAGCGTTTGTGGTAAAACTTATGCACAGCGTCAGGGCGTTAGGCGACATCACCGAGAAACACACAAAGCCCGCTTGTGCACGTATTGCTATAGTTTTGAATGGGGTCGCCCATACCGGTTAAGGATGCACATAAAGAAGCGGCATCCCGATGTCAACGCCGACGCGGCAGTCAACGAGGCTATGCGACAGCGTCGCACAACCAAGGTAATTACAAGACATATAAATTTAACTTCAGGTTTCACCTCCAATCCTTGAACGCGACTGAGGGGGTGGTGGTGAATTACCTCCATCTCCGATGTCCCCAGCTGCCTGCAGGCGATGGACCGTTGTCGTGCTGTCCCTATGTCATCGCGCCCATGACTCCGGGATCGCCGAGAAGGGGCCATAAGTTCTCTCACATGTCACAGGTTGCCTGAAGCCTTGATCACGATACAGTATCTTTTCCCTGTTATACATATTCTAATTCTGTTCCAGAGTCCGTGGTCTTGGTTTTCTTATCCACTACCATATCTATTTTCTCTACGGGTGAAACTCTGTACTACAAACGCTAATCAGCCTTGTAGCACAAAATTTGCTACTGGCAAATTTTGTGCTCGTCTGCCAGTGGGGCGCACATAATCATAATCTCGATACCCTGGTTGAATATTCATATCCCCTATTCGTCTACCGTACTAGTAATTATTTATGGACTGGCAATGTGCCCAGGAATGCAGGACTTCTGCAATTTCGCGCGGGGTTTGGAGAAAGAAACGACGCGATCGTCGATCGGCTCGTGCGTTGTCGTAAATTCGCACGGGGCCACCGTGATCGCCTCCTGGGTGATAATTGGCCGAATTCTTTTGGCACACCTCACGGACTCCCCTGCTTTTAGGACAGGAAGGCTGCCTTTGTGCATGCAAGGATTGACTACCACAGAACCTGAATCATTGTAGATTATTAGGGAGTCTGGTGGGAATAAAAGTGTCCTTATTCGGGTCTGTGAGTGAATGTGCGAGCGGCAGTCAGACGCGTGGGTGTGCGTATGCGCGTGAGAAAGTGTCTAGATAAGATAAACGCTCAGTGACTTGCGCGCGTAAGCGATCACTGATAATGTATTACCTAGATAAGATAAACGCTATCTAGGTATGAATCCATGGTGCATATGTACGATAACTGAATAGACATACCTCAGTGACTCGCGCGCATAAGCGATCACTGAGGGGAACTGATAGTACTAACTACTGGTTTAAATAGATAAACTATCCGGGCTATACAAGCCCGAGATCTACGAGAAAATAAGTACGTGTTGATGATCGAGCATATGATCATCAACCTCATCAACGAGTCGAGATGTATAGTAACTAACTAATTTAGAATTCATAACAAAGGGGGTATCGTATCAGGCCGATCCCTCAGTTTCTTATGCACGCGCCCGATTGGGATCACTCGCCCACGATCGATCTCACTCGCGCGTGCTTCTGATTCTCAAGATCACGACACTACAAACAATTTATCAAAGACTATTCAAATATAGCATGTAGCATGACCCTTGTTTGACCTTTCCATTCTCTTTTGCTGATGCATGTTGTTCGATCCCATGGCTGTTTTCACCCCTGCCCATTTGTCGAGCTCGAGGCTATGCCAGTCCCTCCGTCCATGCCGCCGTCCATGTTTGCCACAGCGCATCCGCGTAGCAACATTTCCTCCTCCGCACCGGAGCGCGAGTCGTCCGCATCCCCACTGGCACCTCCAACGCGTTGTATTGCGGCGCAACTCATTTCGCTCTCAGCGGCCGACAAACTACTCCAAGCTGCGCCACGTTCTGACGCAGGACGTGATCGTTTGCGCTGTCCGGCACGCCCCCTAGCCACACCAGTTGCGTGGCATCGTGAGGATGGGCGGCGGTGATCTGCAGCAGAACGAAGAAGGACCGGAGGTGCTCGTCGTCGCCGACGAGGGACCGAAGCGAGTTTAATCGGGGAGGCCTCCGCTCTCGCTCTCTGTCTTTCCATCTCCATCTGCGGGACCTTCATTCATTCGTGCTTCATTTCTTGTCTCTTGCTGTTCGCGGTAGGCTCGTCGGATCCCTTCTTCGTGGACCAGTTGTGGACGGAATGTTGTGGGTGGGCATAGCGAAAGGAGGGGACTCAATTCATTCTGTTGCGTGTCCTTCTCGTTCGTTGTTCCTCCTGGTATTGCACTGAGAGATCAACGTTGGTGTACTATCACAGCTGCACTGACACGTGTTGATATTTGATGTAACATTGTTTGTGTGTGTGTTCAGAACTAACAAGGGATGTGCGCGTGAAGTGCACGCTTGGAAGAAATCACAGCAGACGACTGTTCAGTATGGCGGAACCTGTGTTCCGCATTGGATCCAAGACATCATACGACGGCAGAAGGACGAGATCTGAGTAATGGAATGGTAACTAGGGTGCTTGGGTGAAATAATGACAGCCGCGCAGGAGATAAATGACCTCAGATGCTAATTAGATGGGGAGCATAAAGAACTCATCGATCCTGCCTGGGTCTTATTCCCAAAGGTGGACAGCCACAGGGTGACCAGACAGTCGTCGAGCGGCGACGAATCCCTCAATATATTTTGGAACAGATTCTGATGGCCAGAGGTTTCTCACGAAAATGTTACGTAGAGCGGGTAAGAATTCTGTAACTCTTTCTTCCACGAGCTCTTCCAGCACTCGATAGATATGTCGCGCAGCTGGATCGGATAAGCGCAGATCATTCACAGAAGTGAACGGGGCCAAGAGTCCCAGCCATGGCGTGGTTGGCATGTCGTCTTTCCAGTGTGACTGAGAAGCGTTATCCAGGATGTCGAACTGTATCAAGGTGGAGAGGAGGGGAAACGATGAGCCGCAGACCTGGGCCAATAATGAGAGCTGCGAATGCAACTCGTTGCACCTGATTTGCAACGAGACCTCCGGAATCGGATCTGTTTTTCTGGAAATTGAAATTTGGATTCCACCATTGGAAGTGCGCACAATTGCTTTGTCGCATATCTCGAACGATTTTGTGTGACTGATCAGCTGGTGGAGTTGTGGGAGGACAAAGTGAAGGTCCATGAAGAACGTCACGTCGAGTGTGTTGAGAAGGGGGAGCCTCGATTTGGGCCAGTAAGTCCTCCAAATACTCGTGAACGCCCCAGAAGAGAAGTCCGGTGAGAGCGGGGAGGACGGAGCGTGTGGGGGTCGGTGGAGATCGACTTGCGGGATATCGAGGTGATCGGAATTGAATCCGAAGGACTTCAAGTCCGGACATGACCGACACGGCGGTGACCAAATCCTGGGGCGAAATGTAACCGGAATCGGGAATACTCCACAGGGAAAGACGGACGAGTTGATGGGCAGACAAAAGTAGTTTAGGAATTCCTGGAAACGGACAATCGCTCAAGGAAAGATGTCGCAGAAGCGGGGCGGATCCGCCCAAGAACGAATCCGGAAGGGACTTGGCAGTGACAGCGAATGCCCAAAACCGCAGAAATGTGAGCTCCGGGAATGGCTTCTGCATCGCTGCTGCGAATCTTCCCCAATGTGTTGTTGGAATGTTCAACAAGTCGATTTCACATATCCGATGATGGTGCTCCCACTCGAGGGCAGTGCCTATGTTTTCCCAGGAGTCGAGACCATGCTTTATAACCACAGGAAAAGACTGGCCAGACGTCCTGCATCTCAGAAATCGGGTTTTGTCCTCTGTACTCAAGTCGCATGTTCAGACGACGTGGCGATGCAAACACGATATATCGCCACGTTTGGCATACATGGATCAGTGTATGCCATCCGTTTGTCCCTATGCTCGAGTGATTCACATAGAAATCGAATATTTGCACGAGGGCATCATCAGGGAGCGTGTTGATTGTCATCCGATCTAGACTCGATCGGTCACTGGTCGTTATGGACTCTGAGCAATAAAGACGCACCCTGGCGATGTTCGCTAGGACTTGCTTCCAACGAAGCTTGGGAGGGACCACCAATCGTGGTCGAGGAGCGGGCAGCGCAAGGAAATGATGACTGGACGAAGCCAGTGAGTATGATAACGGAGAGGCCGAAGTCGACTATGTGAAGCTTACTGACTTCAGGCATGGTGACACTCGCTCGACGCACAGGCGAAAGCTCACCAGTGAGGATGATATAACGTCTGGGAGAAAGGTGATCGCCTGGAATTATCCACGAGCCACGAGAAGTGGCACACTTATGGACAAGTGCGATGAGGAGCGCCCGTTGCCCACGCCCTGTACAGCCTGAGGTTTACACAGCAGTTGACCTCGTGAGCGAGGCACAGGTTAGTGATATGGCCCAGCATGGATAAATGGGCTAGCAGCACCACAGAGTATTTAAACCTCGTCGGGGAAAGCTAGGAACCGCATGGAACGAAAAATAGACTGCCGTGGATGTGGCCAGTCGGACTGGCGCCCACCCACGGCACTCGATCACAGCGAGAGCGGGCTATAAGAAAGATGAAGGCAGAGTCGAAGTGGGTACGGTAGTGGGTAACGCCCAAGGGAAAAGAGTGGAACGGCAACCCACTACGGGGAGGTGGTGGCAGAGGGGTTGAAGGGAACGCGATAACGGCGGGATACCGAATAGGAAGGGGCAGGCGAGACAGATATCAAACAGGACTATACTGCTGATAGTGGTTCAACTATGTGACAGGTTCGGGGGGGGGGGGGGGGGGGAAGAGCGCGATGCCAGAGGCGGTATGGCGGATCGAAGGGCAACGCGCGATTGCGCACATCAGGGCGAACTGGGCTATGACGGGGCCAGCTTTCAAGGGGAAGGCGATGCAATGAGGAAGTTGTGAAGGAGAGGCGGTGGGGGCCATGTTCCTACTAAATGATGGATAACGCGCCTTTGAGCGTGATGGCCTCTGACCTGCTATTAACAGCTGTCAGATTTCTGTTTCTGCCTTCGCGAGCCGCCTCGGATGTAACGAAGTGACTTTATCAAACTCCCTGCGCACGAAGCCTTGAATTCTGTTTCATTTCCTTCACGCGAGCCCCTTCCTTCAGCACCACTCGGCCGAGAGCTGCATTCGCCACGCCATCGCACCATGAGCACGACGCGTCCGCACTCGTCAAGCGTGCGCAATCCGATCCAGTCAGTCTTCAACTACATACGTGGCTGCTCGTGCATCGGCACGATCGCCTTCTCCCCCTCTCCTTTCTTCCCTTCCCTCCCCAAGTCCAAGAATGGACTCTGAGCATCATCATACAGGAAGAGCTGCTTTGCGACGGAGGATATAGCCGACGGTGTGATCCCTGACCTCAAGGCAGTAACCACAAGTTATTTTGGCAGTCCGTGACCGCAGCTTCGAGCGTGCCCCTGATCTCAGAAAACCGAGCGACCTCCATACCAGGACGCTTCGTGGGATCGTCTTGCGTCTTTTACCAAGTCAGTCACGGGTGGTTCCATGAACTCGAACCTTTCGTTCCCCCCCCCCATCAATACAGCGTCTGAAGGAGATGAAAACATGACCTGTATGTAATTCAAACCAAGTTTCGAGATAGTATCCATCACTTATATGGTATGTTCGTGTCCTGGTGCTCTGGGACCCAACTGAACGGACCTGCGTCCCACTCTCACATGCTGTCTATTTTTTATTGTTGTCGTCGTACTGTAGCCCTTTTATTATGAGCGATCTTATTATCTCACCTGCTCATTCATATCTGCTAGCCTAGTACTCTCATCACTCCCCCGTTATCGACTATCGTTTGACTTGTAATGATGTATACACGTCCATTCTAGTCGAATCCATTTACTTACACTGAGGCCCCGAAATGATTGTATGGATCCTGTCCGGGGTAGGGTGAGGATCCATGATGAGTTACACCGAAAGGCCAGACACTGCACATCTTGAGACTCGAGATTCAGGCGAAGAGGGCCATTCAAGGGACCTGTCATCGGTATCCAACCTTCACATAGCCATTGTTCTCTGAAGATTCAAATTGCGGTGTGGGAACCCCGCCCGACACGCCGTCAAACCGAAGAAATGGTGTAAAGTCATTCCCATGATCGGACGGCGTTTCAGAAATGCCGTTGACAGCAATTGCACACACCGAGACAACCGAGACAGCAGGTATTGCGGCCACGGCTGAACGGAGCACTCATCACATCGTGTTTGTGCCCTCTGCGGTGTTGTCTGTAATGGCTGTTCAATTTCCCACTGCGGACACAAGTGAGGTTCTCGATTGGATGTTCGTCGTAATCCACCTGCGATCATATAATGACACCAAAACGCGTAGTTGCTTGAGACAAAGAATACACGTCGAGCGACTTGTTATGCACCGCGACAAAAAATTGGGAATCGGGAGATAATCGTGTAAGATGAAAAGGTGATTAGAAACTGGATCCTTGCGTTTGATAGTTATCAAGACGAGATCAAAAGAAAACCACATCTTCGTTTACACTCCGGTATTTGTATACCCGCGACGCAGCTCATTGAAGACAGTCTTGGGTCATGAAAACGTGTCAGCATTCTTGACATTAATAATACAGATTTGATGACGCTGCGCGTTTGATAGAACAGCCTCGAAAGAAGTAAGGGAGAAGATGAAACCTCTTCCATAGGCAAAGCTGAGCTTGGTTGAATAATCGATGGTACGTTCTAAGCAACGATCTCCATGATCAATTTCAACACTCAAGAGGTTGGGGAGATAATGCCCAGGCTGAAGACAGGGCGGTGCGTATGGTTCGACGAACCTTCTATTCTGGTCCACTAGCAAGCGAAATGGGCTCCAGGCGGTGGATGCAAAGGACAGCGTCGCCTGTGCGACCAAGATGTCTCTCAAGGCCGAACAATGGTCCCAGCGAATGGCAACGACTCGGAGCTCGCGTCGGAGTTTCGGAGTGTCACGGAGGCTCGGCAACACCCCGTTCGATGCGGTTGGAACCGTTAACTGAGGTCCGGACGCGGCAATCGCAATCCCTTCCCCTAAGACCAGCACACTCAGCCCCTACCGTACAAGCACCCTTCTGTCCGGATCATTCGGTTGGGCTAGTGTGGCGACGTCGTGTCCCCTTGTCTCGTCGGGTAGAATTTTATTGTTGTTCGTGCCTCATGTCGACCCAGGAACCGCAACCAGGAAGACTCCATACCTTTTCCCGGCGCATACAAGCATGTTCTGTGTGTGGGTCCATAGTGACTCATGTTCACCATTGTATTCTGCCCATGGGCGGTTAACCAGGTCAAGCGCAAACGCAAAGAACAAGAAGCGGGGGAGATCGCGCCTCTACTCCACCAGTCATATTACACCGATATCCTAAAAGTAGCAGCGGGCTGAAATTGACACAAAGCAGAGCGAATCATCGCCTTCGTCACCACCCACCTGCCTCAATTTTAAATACCCGTTTTCCCTAGCCGGCTGATTGAGCGGAGGATTGATATTATTGTTGATCGAACGAGAGAGGACGGCGAAAAAAAAAAAAAACTGGGCGCAAGTGTGTAAATCAATTACGTTGGATTCGCGCTGGGTAGCGCGTGGGGGGCCAACGGGGAGGGCCAACCTAATGCACCTAGCCTGCCCAATCACTTTTCCGTCCCACATCCCACTGGCGTGCCCCTCCCCCCTCTTCATGCCCCCACTCGAGCACAACGATACTACCAAGAAAGTCCCCATCCCCACACCTCAGTTCAATATTTATTTTTTCTGCGCCATCTACGTATCAAACGCCGGCACCGCATCGCCACGCCCCCAGCTCACCGTCGTGCCCTCCAACCTGAGTAAATTCTCTCACCTTCCCCTCCCTCGCATTATGGAGCCGTAGGCCAGTAGGTACCGTCCCTCGATGACCACGACCTTCTCACTTTTCACCGCGGGAAAAGGGCTAAGGGTACGCTTCCATTATCTTTCCTGGTTGTCGGCCCCGATGGGCGATGATAACAAATAATCATAATGGGGGTAATGTTCATAAACTAATATACGGCAGGTATATGCAGTGATAAATAGACAGCTAGCCACAACCGGCCTGAAACGATACGCAACGGGTAAGAATGACACAAGGCAATGGAAGGCACATAACACGACCTATGGCTCCTCTGATGGGCCAAATACATCAGTCCCGTCGATGGAGGAAATCGTACGCGTTTCCGCTGATGAAAAGGTCAGCCCAAAGCCAACACTCGAAGGTTGGGTGCGTCGAGCACCGCCAAGTCAAAATTGCCTCACCTTCCTCGCTTATTCCTTGACGTGGGGAGAGGTAGGGTAGGGATATAGTGACATGGCGTGGAATAGACCCGTCCTCTGGATGTGAGCTTATGACAGTAGCCGCTTAATACAGAATCAGCGTCGAGGGTGTCGTAGGACTCTCAATGCAGACCTTCAGGAGGTACCGGTTGAGACACTGGCGCGAAAACGTTAGCAGGTGCAATCAATTCCTGGAATCTATCTTACAATCCCCGTCTGTCCTTTCGCCCGAGAAGACTGCGGTCGGAAATGTAGCGACGATGTGCTGGGGCGCTGCATCTCGAGTATGCAAGTCTAATACGAAGGCTGCTTCTGTTCTGCAATCAGCGTGCTGATGGTACCATGAAAGGAATGCGTATCCTACCGCCCGTGGCTTCGTTCTCAAATGTCGTCATTTCCACCTCATTCAGGTCGCTGACGGTTACATCGGTTAACGTGGATATCGCATGTGAATCACCGAATGGATTGGTTTGGATGGACGCTAAATAACATTGAAGCTGTGAGTCAACCTGGAGAATAAACCCACCTGTCTCAGACCTATGCGCAAGTGCACTGGTAGCGTCCACGATTCGATTCATGAGAAGATCATCGACAGCTCTGCCAGACTCTATCTAAAGTGGGTTAGCATGCCAGAGGAGATCCTGCTTCACTACCGCGAAGTTTCACCTTGATGATCTTATACGTGCTTTTAGAGAGACGCCTGTATCTCCTGGCTTGAAGTAGTTTTTGAACCCGAGAGCTATTGTCGTCTTCGAGGTCCGCCTTCGCCTTTCGCACACTGTTGCGTTACATTGAATGAGCCGATTTTGCTTTATGAATGCCCAAAACGAACTCCTGATAATGTAGCCGAATTTTCCCTCGGGTTTCGACTTCAATCAGATCGAGATGTTCCTGAAGGAGGTTGCGCGATCGATCCATGAAGAAATCTCCTTCCCGAGTCTGTCTGCTAGTAGAGAAGGCTTTTTGAATGTTGTCGATCAAACTCCTTCCGATGAGATGACCCGATGTTTCGAAGATACCCGCATTTATTTCAGGAGCATAAGCCATCGAGGTGAGCAATAAGGAAAGTCTGAGCCAGCAGAATTAAAGAATAGTGAAGGGTGAAGAATTTGATGTTGCAATTACTGGGTTCTTAAATATGCAAACTTGTAGAGCGCCTATGGTTCAGTTTCTTCAAGCTGCCAACGGCGGTCATTTGTGCCTATACTGTATGCACTGCAGGGTCCCGCGGTCTCGATTTCCCCAAAAGTTCAAATGGATACACATCAAGCGGAAAGGGAAACCATTGTAATGTCCATGGTGGATGTTTGCCCTCCTTGTCAGCTTCTCGTCGCGACCCACGGTTAGAAAAACAATGACATACTCTCCGAGAGGAAAGCGCGATGGATCGTGATGATCTCGGGCTATGAATAGGCACACGCGTAATTGTTTTGTTTTTTATTGTGAAATCCCATGTCGTGGGGAGGCGAAGAAAGGTGCAATCAGACATTATGTAATAACCTCGCTCAACCTCGTCCTCCTACATCCCATCCCCACTACTCTTGAATTCGTATGTCCCAGTACATAGACTTTTTGGACAACCCGATCTATGATACCGAACCTGGAAGTATTGATGAAGTTGAGAAATGGTGGATTGAACGGCAGGAGGCACTCGAACGTGCTGGATACATGCTTCGGCCTCGCTTCCGGCCTGGTTGGGAGCCATCGTGGTCTGGCACCAAGAAATTTCATCTTAACTTCGAAGATGGTATAGGCATGAGAGTGCGTTACACCCCCATTTCTCAGGATGTTTATATTTAGGAATTCAGTACCGTCTAGGCATGGATGCGACTCGCATTTCTGATGGAAAACAGGTGATGTTGAAGAGGCTCCTCTATAAAGAGGGTCCCTACGAGCTTGAAATCAACAAGCTTTTCTCGACCGAACCCCTTCTCTCCGACCCTCGAAACCGCTGTGTACGATTGCTGGATGTCATTGAACTCCCCAATGATCCCCCAATCATGGTACACCCTTTATTACGTCCATTTTACGACCCCCGCCTTCAAACCTATGGGGAGTTCGTCACCTTCTTTTCCCAAACATGTGAAGTGGGTCCTCTGTCTCCTCTGACAACACGTGCTCTGATTAATATGACCAGGGCGTCCAATTTATGCACGAGAACAACGTCGCTCACCGGTGTGTTGTCATTTTGTCTACGCATAACTACTTTCCTTATCTGGTCTATAACAGAGACTGCACGTCCGAGAACATCATGCTTGATCCATCAAATATGTATCCTGAATCTTTCCATCCCGCTGACATCGAGCGAGGTAAGGATTTCCGCGGAAAGGCTAAATATCATTCGCGTACGCGGCGACCGACGAGGTATCTCCTAATCGACTTTGGTCTGTCTCGTCGATACGATCCTGCCAACGGCCCACCACTTGAAAAGCCAATACATGGTGGTGACAAGACGCCTCCGGAGCACAAGGACATGAATACACCATGTAACCCTTTTCCCACTGATGTATACTACCTCGGAAACTTGGTTCGAGAAAATTATATACAGGTCTGCACCTTGCACACCTCCACAACACACCGCACTGATTGGGGAATGTTTTAGAAATGCAAGGGGTTCGAGTTCATGGAACCACTCGTGACCGATATGGTGCAAGACGATCCCATGAAGCGCCCTACTATGGAGGCGGTGGTCACTCGGTTTTCTGAGATCAGGGGAAAGCTCAGTACGTGGAAGTTGCGGTCACGAATCGCTCGCAAAAACGAGCTTTGGCCGGTTACCGTTTGGAGGTCAATTAGCCACTGGTGTCGCACCGTTGGCTATGTACTCGGTGGAAAAGCAGCTATTCCTGAACCTAAGTGAATGGGTTAACCTCTTACTTTCCCGTGCAATCCTTTTATTTTGTTTGTGCTATAGTCCCGCGCGTTCATTCTTGCGCGATCTCATTATTCCTGCTGTCTCATCTGCGTTCTAGATTGATACCCTTACTCTCGTTGCTTTTATTTCCCGTCATCACTTATAGTTGACTTGTAATGACACGTACCCGTCTATGCTAGTTGAACCCGCTCATCCATAATAATAGCCCGAAATGAGCATGTGGCCCTTGAAGGCATTCGGAATGTATTCGCGACAAGGGTCCACAGACGCTAAGCCCGATACTCCACAGCACAACTCAGGATAAACTGATGAGAGCTATTCATTGTCGAGCTACCTGTCATCGGTAGCCATGCTGGCTTTGGCAATGACTTCATTGATTATTATCTCCCCATGCATTGACACGCCAATTAGAAATGATGGTGGAAGTGTCTGCATCCGTAGAAGATGTGCAATACAAGGACATGCCTGAATAAGGACTCCCGATTCCTGCCCGTAATTTGACAGCATTTCTGAAACGCCGTTGACACGGTTTGTTTCAGCCCTGGAGACCACTGCTTAGAGAAACGATCACGATCAGACTTGACTGCATCTATGCGCCTTGCGTGGTTGTCTGCAGAGGCGTCGTAGTTCCCAAGCGGGATATACAACACGCAGAGATCTTGAATGAGGCTGCCACAGAACATCTGTCGCTCCAGTGTTCACTATAGCTGTCGTCGCCTTGGAATTGATTGAATGATGCATTGACAGTTTCCTACACAGCCAATTTGTATGTGAAATAGTAAATCGATCAGATGGCTACCATCCAGGCATAGTCTGACTTTGAGGTGATGGCCGGTGTAGTGCCAGTGTCCGAGTACCTCTCCCACTCGGAGTTGACTAGTCAACGTAATCAGCCTTCTAGGGAGGAAAGATGTGATGGGGGGTATCAATGTAGGAGGATAAAGACTCTGATTGCTTTTCATGTAGACGTTATTCGATTAAAGATCCAAAGGATATACGGCAGGTGATATCAGTACACTTACACGATGATGCAGTCCCAAATGTTGAGATAAAGAGTAGCCGAAGTGTTGACGTGTCGGCCCAAACTGTCCGGGCGGCCCACAGGCCCGGACCACATAAGTGTTTCAGCTCAGTTGCTGAAACGTGTATGATAGCAAAATTGATAGTGTGATCTAAGACAATCGGTAGCTAGCACATAGTGATTGTGAAAACAATTTGATAGTTACTACAGACAAAATAATTAGGGACACTCTCAGATACTTAAGAGCGTCGTACATACAGTAGATACTTCAGTTTCTTCTCACAGAAACTGAAGTAAGTACTTACTATCTCACGATCTTATCAGTAGCTGATTACACGTTGTAGTATCATTTTATTAGATCTACTACAATCTAATCTTCCTTATCACTGTGCGATTCAACAGGTTATGGGCCCTGGCCACTACTAAATTCCCAAGACAGAAATCCACATACAAGCTCACACAGTCTATCAACACATTCTCTCCCCTTCACGAGCCACTGTTCATCAGAACGACACCCCACACTTTCGGTACTTGGATTGAAGTTTTGACCCACACGTCAGGGGTACTGATCAGATTTCTAACATCTGGCACACGTATTTGCTCCACTTGCCCAGATTGGCTTTATCACCCCATTTACCTAATCGAATCACACAGCACCTCGCCTAATGTTTATGTTCCCTCCTCGATCTTGATCACTCGCTTGGTCATCTCGCTTACTGGCCATTACCCCATCGTGTGTCGCATTACAGTTACAGATGATAACCCCTCCAGCAATACTTCTTAGGACGCTGAGGGAGAACTCTTTTAGATGCATGCGCTTCTGAAATATACATCCAGATGGTCACATTGGCAGTAACAAAAATGACACCAAATTGTATACTTGCAAGCTCAAGTGGGAGGAACTCAAACACGCATACGGCGGCGTCAGATCAATGTCAAATGTTCTACACATGGGCAACCCTTACATGCACATTCCTAGACATTAAACGACACACATCAGACGTTCCCGTGAGTGCAACAAACAATGCATGGATCACTCTCCAATATAACCATTTATTCATATCGAATCTTCATTTCATGTTACCCAACGCTTACTCGGCTGTCGTGTCAACAAATTCTAGCCTCCGGCGCTCTGGTGAACCTTTCCCCACATGATCCAGGTATGGATCAAATGAAGATGGTTGTCGGGCTGGCCTCTCCACCTCACAAAATATAGTCATTCTGGTAAAGACACACAACACTACGTCTGAGATACAATGCTGCTATTGCAATAAACTTGGGCATGCAGTCTGGACTACCGGAAGGAGAAGGCGACAAATACAAAGGTGACAGGCACTGACAGGAACATCAGCATGTACATAGTGGGCAATACTGCTCCTATCACCGAGGTATCAGACATCCGATGAATATGAGATTCTGGGTTTCCCTTTATACAGAAACTAGATCTTGATCGACTATGGAGCTCCTCATCATATTAGTCCGTTCCGGACCCCCGACTTCATTATTTGCACTCCGGCCTCCAGATCTATTACTCTGGGAGGTTATACAGTCATCAGACAGATTGGGACTGGATCTGCGTCCATCCCGCTGGCCGGAAGGCCTTGGAGATATCCTTATTAACCCTCATAGACATTCTACATGTACCGAAGGCCGATGCATGCGACTACACAGTGCATGCGCTACTTCAGAACGAGGGATGCATCACATACACTCAACAGGGGTGTTCAGATTTACACATCAAAGATCAGAAGATTGTGCACAGCTGGCTGGAGAACAATCTATTGTGTAGTAACTTCATAACTCCAGCTCTACAAGTGCAAAGAAGTGTCCTATCATTCCACATCCAGCATCAGCACATGAGGCATATGTCCACATGCGTGTTAATCTATTACTGTGATTCCAGTACCCGGATCTCGCTTAGCTTTATGGATTGCAATCAGTTATCCTGCCCGGAGTATACACTCGGCAACTGAATGCTTCTTTTCTGGGTTTCCCCTTAGCGATTGGATCCTCAGCTACAAGATTATCTGCAGCACCTTAGCCGATCTGCTGCACGCGAGATCAATTCAAGGCGCTAGCTATTGAGGCAATGCGCGCTCACATACTTATCAGTTCAATGAGGGATCATACATAGATTAACAATGCCAGATTTACCACAGGAGAATAGAGTGCTGGATAGATGGAATCAGACCCTTGAAGACAGAACATGTTCAAAAGTTGCACAGTGCTGGTCTCACTCTCAGGTTCTGGAGCTTAGTACTAAAGCTGCCATCCATACTAATGATTGGACTCCATCACGCATTCTCTGTTCATGCACACTTCATACACTGTGAATGGACAGACTGACTCTGGTCGTCTCACAATTCCGTCTTCTTTAGATGTAGGGCGTATGTCTACACGCCTGACCATCATGTGGTAGCGTGACAAGTGCATACTGCATAGCCAGGGGACATGTTACAGACACTGCTCCTCCTGTACAACTCTTGGTCCCTACAGGACCGGTGACATTCTCTGCCTTAATTTCACATGAACTGGATTGTCGGCACTTCGTTCTGTGCCTCTGGAAACCCCATTAGATTCCCTCACACCACACTCACTATACCTTACCCCGCCTATACAGCCAGTTACACGCATTCCACCATACCGTTTACGCCATCCTCACTCAGCATTATTGGGACAATTCATTGGTCCACCGCATCTGCTCTCAGTTGCACATCTTGGGTCTTATTCGCGTCCATGTTCCGAATGTCTCAGAGGGACTGCACACACAGATGCAAGAGGGCGCTTATCACATATGGCTTGGCTATGCAGAAGCGATCATTGGGCTACATATCGGGAAGGCACTTTATTGGATTTTGCCAATGAGTGGCAAGTCGCGTATCCATACATGATCAGCGTGCTTGCGAAAAATGGTCCCTTGGGATCTTGTCGATCTTATCAGAATGGGTGTGCAGCATGCAAATCTTGGAGATTTTGCGTGCGTTTCAGTTGCACAGGGGTTCACCCAATTTACAAGGCATTGACATTGATGAAACCTTCTCACCAGTAGCCAGGTCCGAGTCTTAGTGACTCTTGTTCAGCGTTGGCCACGCTAGCATATGGATCAGGAGATCCAAGGATGTCTTGTCGACGTTTGTCATCGGCTCACTGGGTGAAGAAGATTAGAATTATTTGGAGCAATTGCAAGGTTTCATCACACCAAAAACACTTTTTTGTCTTACACAGGCCTCTCGTACATGGGACCTACGCTCTCATGGAGTCCTTAGTGACTCGCATTCAACAGGCCTCTCGTACATGGGACCTACATTCTCATGGAGTCCTTAGTGACTCGTGTTCAACTTATCTCGGCTGCGCGCACATGCATTCTCATGTGGGCATATGTCATCGCCAAGACGCGGGGGGATCCACTATCATTTTGCTCCACTATCATTTTGCTTCACATCCTCTCTGCCAATGACATCATTATCTTAGGCGACCCTCATGGTCTCGACGCTCACATCTACGGGCAGCGCTCACATCTATGGGCACATATACATCCTTGTCTATATGCTACGAGTTGACAGATCTAGGCGAGATCGCGTCATATCTCGGGATCTGCGTTACACGCGATCGCTTGGCTAACACAGACATCGATCATTCAAGGTACATCTTGGATCTCTTCAGGATGGTGGATTCCACTCCGCTCTGCTTCTGTAATCTTGGAGGTCTTACCTCAGGATGGCAGACTTCCGTTCCGCTTCCGCATTCCGCTCCATTCCGATGCGGAAGTCCAGTTGATCAAGCACTCTGGAGACGCAACACCTATGGCGATTAGGCAATATATATTAATGTTTTGACGGCAGCCTTCCCTTATGTGCAGATCTGAACACTTCACTGGACACTTTCCTGGCAGTCTCTCAACTGCGTCTATACTTTCCTGGCAGTCTCTCGACTGTGCATTCACACGCGTTCACACTTTCCTTTGCAGTCTCTTGCCTGCATACACATTTCCTTTGGAGTCTTTTGACTTGCAGTCTCTCGACTCACCCACTCTTTAATCACTTGCATTTCACTGCAATACCTACCTCATCAAG
>JAGFNK010000248.1:0-74729 GCA_025769875.1 Russula earlei | reverse complement strand
TGCAATCCTTGTTCCAATGACCCTTGGTGCCTGCAGTGTTTTCAGACATGCTGGTGCTTCTGGAGCTGGTGTTGTTGCACCTTGGTCATACATGTGGGGGTGAGGGGGGTGTTAGGAGTACCAGCATCATCGGAGAACATTTGTGGGAAGTGGGAAGGTGACCCCATAGGGGCGTCATTCTGGGATTGGTCAATAACCTGTGGGAGGTACTCAAGTGGGGGGGTCAGGGAGAGAGGAGGGTGGATAGGTGAGGTAGGGGAAGAGAGTGTGGATGGTTGTTTTAAAACCTTGATGTTGTCATAACTCCCTGCCAGTGAGTAGAATGGGCCAGTACTGTGAGAGAGGCCTCCATCTGGTCATCATGTTGTTGAGTTGATGACAAACTCGCATGGAGGTGTTGTTGGTGCGAAGGCAGCTGCAGATGGTGGCAGATTCTTTGGTGTAGGACTGTATTTCATGAAGCTGGTCAGTGAGTTGTTGTTGAAGGATGTTCATGGTGGCTTGGATAGCAGTATGCTTGGCCTCCAAGACTTTCAACTGAAGTGAGCCTACATGGAGGCAGTAGATGTCAGTGAGGGCACCAGGGTCATGGAGATTTTCAAGTGCCTGGGTGACATCAAAGTGGAAGGGGTGGTCCTCAACTAAGAGGTGTAGGTCAGAGGCAGTAACTGAGGGATGGGGGGCCATGATGATGGGTCAGGTGATGAGTTTTTCTCCATAACCAGGTTCTCCTCAACCCATAGTTCCTAGAAGCATAGGTTCATTGTTCCATAAAGTGATATGTAAGTAAGGTAAGAGGTGTCACTGCCCATTAATGTGAATATAAAAAGGGGGAACATGCGTATATGGTTTGTAAACAAACCAGGGGGGTCCAGGGTGAGTGGGGTTGGCTTCAGTGGGGGTGGGCAAGGGAGTCCCTTCATGGATGGCAAGTGGGTTGAGGGTGGCGGTGAGGTCTTGGAGTTTGGCCTCATCTGGGACGACAAAGGTACATTGGTCAATAATGTGTTGGATGACCTCAGGTGAGAGGGGTTCTTGTTTTATGGTGGGGGAAGGAGTAAGGATAGGTAGGGGAGACAAGTCAGGAGCAGGGGATGACATGGGAGTGTTGTGAGTAGAAGTAGCATGTTTGTGGTGCCAAGCTGACCACTCAGAGGGAGTCGGGGGTATTTAAGGGGACTGGTAAGATCAGATTGATCTTATCGCTGACTCTTAGTGAAAGAGTTGCTTGATATAGTTCAAGCACTAGACTTCGATCCCTTTGATATTATCTCAGGAAGAATAGGTGTAAGAGAAGAGAGGGGCCTCTTTCACTTAGAGTTCTTCAATAGACTGTATAGAGTATTTGACAAGATGATTGTTTCTTGTTTGAGAGAGTAAGTCGAGCTGTAAGGCTCGACTTCTTAGTAGTATGGACTATTTATACAATATCTCAACAACTACTGATCCGATTTGTATGAAACTTGGGGTGCACATAGCTGAGAACCAGTAGTATCCAAATACGTAAAGCGCAATTCGAGAATGTCATGAATGACTCATGCGTGAGTCATTCTTTCCTAGTATCTGTCATCAACCAGTAAGTAGTGAGTAAGCCATTACCGATCAATCAGTAAGTGGATCAATAAGTGATCACTAAGCCAGATGAATAAGCACATATGAGTAAACAGAAATGAGTCACCAGAGCATAGGTAAGCAGATGAGAACAAGGAGACACAAGAATCCTAACAGGGACTGACTATACTATGTGATTCCATACTAAATCCATAAGGACTGCTCTTTGTATAGATAAATGAAATTCTGAGAAGCAGGGGTCCATCATGAGTAATTGAAAACTGCAGAAATTGCCAGGGGAAAGAATCCATGGAAAAGAGTTGTTCCCTGGTGGTTAGGTTAAAGATGGTAAAGTATGTTGTTGTATCATAAGTCCTTGGAATTGATGTTCAAGATCATCTAGGCTTTCACCTGAATGATGGGATTCTGCAGGATCAGAGTCAATAGTAGACATGATGTGGAGTTTGGTGGGTTATTGTAAATGAAAGGTGGTGATGGTGTCTTGGCCATTTTTAAGGTTTGAAAGGGGTTCCCACATGTTCTCTGCTGTGGAGTACCCCTTCCATCAGACCCTATATTGGAGTTGGTTCCTATGGGTATGTTGGGTGGTGATCTTCTTGACTTTGTATTCTCCTGAAAGGAGATCTGGTGGTGGCTCCAGAAAGTTTGGTCCATGTTCGGGTGTTTCAGTGACTGGTGACAGGAGGGAAGCATGGAACACATTGTGAATATGCCACTGGGGAGGTAAGTGGAGTTGGTAGATGACATGGGAAATTTTCTTAGTGATGATAAAGGAGCCAAACCGTTTGGGGCAGAACTTCTGAAACTGATGGGGGGTTTTTAAGTTAGTACCCTCTAACCAAACCTTCTGCCCTTCTTTGGAACCCTTGAACTTAGTTTCTTTTACCCAACTATCTTGTGCCTTTTTCATTGCTTCTTGAGCCGATTCCTGCATACAGTGACCCAAAAAACTGTTCAAATGTTTTGTACATTTTCATTGTATTAACCATATCTAGAGAACCACTGCAGCTGATAACGTGTTAGTGGGCTTGTTTTAAAGCTCTACATCATAGCTTTGTAATGTAATACTATATATACTATGAACATATTATGTAAGAAGATATAAGGTATTTCTTCCAGTGTATCCATTTGAACAGTTTTTTTCCTTGGTATCGAAATAGGGTATATGCCAAAGATTAGTAGTTTGTGTATCTTCCATTTGCTTTGAACACCTCTTCCACCCTCCTAGGTATACTTTCTATCAAATTCTGCACAACAGCTTGATCAATGGCCTCCCATTCCAGCTGTGTGCACTCCCAAAGTTCATTGATTCCCTTAGGGGGTGTTGGATAAGCTGCAAGCTTCTTTTTGAGATGAGCCCAAAGATGCTCAATAGGATTGAGGTCTGTGGATTGAGCTGGCCAGTCCATGACCTGAATTCTCTGGTCTTGGAACCAAGATGTGGCAAGCCTGCTCTTGTGGATAGAGGCATTGTCCTGTTGAAAGAGGGTATCTTTGCATTTCTTCTTGAAATACTTGATAGATGCAAGTAGTTCATCCTCCAAAATGCTGCAATAAATTTTAGCATCCATCCTTCCATCAATCCTGCTGCAGTGCCCAACTCCTTCCCAAGACATGCAGCCCCACAACATCAAGGAACCTCCTCCATGTTTGACTGTGGTGTTGGGGGTCCTGAACAAGGTGTCAGAAAGTGCTCTCCTCTTTTTTTTCCAAGCCCATTTTCTTGCCATCTGAGCCCATACTGATTGCTTTTGGGTCTCCATCTGACCAAATGACCCTCTTCCAGTCCTCCACAGTCCAGTATAGGTACTTTTCTGCCAAGTCCCTTTCGGGCCCTATAGTGACTTGGTTTAAGGTAAGGCCTCTTCTTCTTTGTAACTGCCTCCAAGCCTGCCTTGTTAAGGTAGTTTTGAATGTTCTGATTGGAGATAGTGGGAATCCTTTGATGACCTCCCCAACCTTCTTCGCACCTGCAGGAGCAGTATCTGCTTCTCCCCCAGAGCTAAAGAAGGTGTGTGGCAAAGTGGATGTCAAGGTTAGAGAGCTTCGAAGGATGACCTCCAGAGGACTTTGGAAGGTCAGGAAGGTATTTCTGGCAAATGTTGGTGATTGAACCAATGCTTCTGTGTGCTGCCTTGGCAATGTTACAAACTGAATGGTTGGCCTGGAGAAGGAAGATGATGTAGTTGACTTCATGAGGAAGAAGAGACTTCATGATGTTGTTGGTGAAGAAGAAGCAGCTGTTTTGGCTTATTTGCACATGGTTTGAGTTTATTATAGGTCACATGACCTTCATGTTCAATTTTAGCCCTCTGTGGAAAGAATATGAATCTCAATCTGAGAAATAATGAATTCACTAACCAAGGCCAAAAAACTGTTCAAATGGGTACACCAGCAGACATACCTTATATCTTCCTAAATAATTATGCTTATACTGTATAAAGAATACCATTACAAAGCTATGATGAGAGCTTGAAAACAAACCTAGTTACATATTATTAGCTGCAGTGGTTCTCTAGATATGGTTATTGCTGTTTTCAGTGCACTTGGTGGAGTTTGAATTCCACCCAAATCGGCGCAGAAAAACCTCTCAAACGTGTGGGGCAAATATCTCCCTCAAAACAGCTTCAATTCACATAAAACATATTGTTCCTGAATCGCCTGAATGAGGGCTAGGCAGCCCCATTGTTTTCATGAGATTTGAGTGAGAATTGGTGGAGCTGGACTCAAGCCACATCCACATGTGTATTAGATGAATTACAACTCAAAATTGTGGTCTATATCTATTATTTCTCCCTCATGTTGTACCCATGGGCTGTCTTGAGGTAGCCCCATAGTGTTTTTGACTCAAGTGTTGTGGTGTGCAACATTGTTTCCAGTGCAATCAGAGTTGTTGCCAGCCACTCATCACCCCTCTTGCCTCTCCATTCCGACCATCCTTCTTGTTTTTCACAGACAGAGAGGAGTGGGTTGCAAAGAGGGGTCCTATTCTGAACTCTTTCTACTACAGAGTAGCTAGGGTGTTTTTATATACAGGAGAGAGGTACTAGAGATGAAAGGCATGAAAGTGAATCAAGACTGGTTGAGATGGTTGAGGCAGTCATGAAAGGCTTGAGACATGAACATGTCACATGTGTGGGGTGTGGTGTGCGCATGGTCAGTGGCAAGGGCTGGGCGATGTGATTGAGGTCTCGATGTCACACATGAGGTGGCTTGTGGTGTGTGGCCAATGGATGGCCTGGAATGAGAGGGAGGTGGCAAAGGATAGGAGGAGGTGTCATGTCCTATTGCATTTCCCACATGTCATTCCATGGCCAGCCATATGGCTACCTTACACCTCCCAAGGGCTTGAAACTTTGACTGTCCTCAGTCAAGCATCTGAATGCAAGTGTTTTGAGCCTTTTGCGTCTGAACTGAGGTGGCGGTGGCGGCTGCTTGTGCTGCTGGAAGGCGCGAAGGGGGCAATCGTGCAATGGTGACAATGGAAGAGGTGAACGCAATGGGAGACGGAGGCGATGGAGACGAGGATGGTAGTGATGAGATGGTGGCTGCATGGCAGTGGTGTTGTCTTGTGGCAGGCACTGGCATGGTTGTCTCCATTGCAGGCATTGGCAGCAGGCGTGGACGAGGAGCGGAGGCATAGGCGACAAGCATGAGTTCCTAGACAGAGGCATAGGTGGTGAGGACTTGAGAAGGAGGATGTGTGGGGTGGCTTGCGATGGTGGTGGCACGGGTCATTTCCAGTGCAGGTGTTGGCAGCAGACATGGGCGAGAGTGCACAAATGGACAGGGAGGTGATGTGGGAGGTGGCATGCAGTGTGCTGTTGGCATCAGCGGCTGCTTCTCCTGTGGCAGTGGTGTGGTGGCAGCTTCTGCTCCTGTTGTGGCATGTTGTGGCTAAGTTCATGGCCGGGGCCTTCTTGGTCTTGTGGGGTGGTACTGATGATGAGAGGTGCTGACGGTGCTGTGGTGCTGGTGTCATGCAAAACTACTACTAAGGCAACTGGTGCTGAGACAAAGGCTGAGGGTGAGACCAGGGAAGGTGGTGCCAAATGGAGCTAGTGCAATGATGTAGGTGGATGGAGTGGAGGTGATGATGGAGGGCATGGCGGTGGATGGTGGGGATGGAGCAATGGCTGGGACTAGTCCCAGAACTGGCAGCGGACGAGGCAATGGATGAGACTGAGGGTGATGAGATGACTGAGGGCGCAGGAGCAGATGAGATGAAGGCAGGGGTGGCAGATGAGGCTGCGAGGGCTGAAGGGGCAGGTGGCACTAAAACATTGGTGGGCGAGGCTGAGGCTAAGGCGGTGGGGATAGATGAGGTGGCGACAATGATGGATGCAGGTGATGCTGGGAGGGCAGAGGCAGGTGGGGCTGGTGAGTCGAAGATGGCGGCAGTGAACAAAGTGATGGGAATGGCGGATGAGGTGGGAACCGCAGGGGCAATGGGAGTGGGTGACATGAAGGTGATGATGGGTGATGCAGGGACAATGGTGGGAGCTGGTGTGGGCATGGGGTAGATGTAATCATCTTTGTTTTTGTCTTCATCAGCAAGAACCGAGTTTGCGTTCCCACTGAATGTTGCAAGGATGCTGAGAGAATATCTTGACTAGTGTGTTGAACACTTCTAGGAAATTGACAAAGTGCCTCTGCTGTTCGTTCATGTGCCAGGGGCCGAGACATTGGGAAGACCATCCTGGTGGTTGTCTGGGTGGAGTCCAAGCCAGAATGAATCATCACAATCTTTCATAGCACAGGTGGCACACATGGACGAGGGGCCGCAGATTGCCCTTAAACTCCGGTAGTATTCATCTACGTCTTCCTGGTCACACATGTGGAGTCTTGACAAGGAGGCAGATGAGGTCCTCCAGATCCCACTTGAGCTTGAGGTATTCTAACAGAGTTGGCATGCTGATGGCAGAGTGCAGCACACAATGAAGACTGATGGCAGGTCAATGCAGGCAGTGTGACTGGCGCAGCTGCAACTGTGGGTGTGGAGGGCCAAACATGAGTTGGAAGGGAGCAGCACGACTGATGCAGCTGAGACAGCAGGCGTGGTGGGAATGAGGGCAAAGGATGGTCAGAATGGAGAGGTGAGAGGGGCGATGAGTGGCTGGCTGTGACTCCGATTGCACTGGAAACAATTTTGCACACCACATCACTTGAGTCAAAAACACTATGGGGCTGCCTCAAGACAGCCCATGGGTACAACATGAGGGAAAAATAATAGATATAGACCATGATTTTGAGTTGTAATTCATCTAATACACATGTGGAGGTGGCTTGAGTCCAGCTCCACCAATTCTCATTCAAATCTCATGAAAACAATGGGGCTGCCTAGCCCTCATTCAGGCGATTCAGGGACAATAAATTTCATATGAATTGAAGCGGTTTTGAGGGAGATGTTTATCCCGCATGTTTGAGGGGGTTTCTGTGCCGATTTGGGTGGAATTCAAGCTCCACCAAGTATGCTGAAAATGGCAATAAACAAATAATGAAGGTCCAATTCACTGTATGCTAGTGGATTCTTTCTTATAAAGAAGAAAGACGGTAAATTTCAACCAGTACAAGACTATAGAAATCTAAACAAATGGACAATACCTAACGTATACCCACTACCCCTAATTCCGGAACTCATCCACACCTTAGCAGGAAAAGAACTCTTCACCAAATTCGACAGTCAGATGGGGTTACAACAATATCCAGATCTAAGAAGGAGACGAGTGGAAAGCAGCCTTCAAGACCAGTGATGGGCTGCTTGAACCTATGGAAATATGTTTTGGACTAACAAACTCCCCAGCTACCTTTCAAACTATGATGGACAACATTTTTCAAGAAGAGCTTGCACAAGGATGGTTGAAAATCTACATGGATGACATCATCATTGCCACAAAGAATGATGAAACAGAACACGCATCCAAAGTCAACCACATACTATCCAAATTGAAGCAACACAACCTCTATCTCAAACCAGAAAAATGTCAATTTCACAAAAGAAAGGTAGAATACCTTGGAGTAATTATAGGAGAAGGAAAAATAACCATGGACCCCATCAAAGTTAAAGGAATTAAGGACTGGCCAACCCCATCAACATTAAAGGAAGTTAGAAGCTTCTTGGGATTCTGCAACTTTTATCGAAACTTCATACCTAACTTCTCTATAAAAGCCAGGCCATTGAACGACTTAACAAAGAAAAATAAGCAATGGGAATGGACGACAAAGGAGGATCAAGCCTTTCAAATTCTAAAAGAAACTTGCAGTGTCCTACCCAGTACTTCGCACCCCAAATTGGACGAAACAGTTCATTCTGGATACTGATGCATCAGGATTTGCAATTGGAGCAGTCATATCCCAAGAATATGAAGATGGTCTACACCCAATCGCATACTATTCCAGAACATTATTGGATGCAATAAGAAACTACGACGCACATGACAAAGAATTAGCAGCAGTAATCTTTGGACTAAGAAGTGGACGACCATTCTTCCTAGGAGCCGATGAACCAGTCAGAATAAGGACGGACCATAAAAACCTCACCTATTTCAAAGAACCACAAAAACTAACAGGACGACAAGCCAGATGGATGCAATACATGCAAGATTTCAACATCACCATGGAACACATCCCTGGACACACACACACTATTGCCGATACTCTTTCTTGTCGCAAAGACCTTAACAAGGGGGTAGAAGAACAAAAAACCACACTACTACCACCCAAAAGGTTTGCATGAAAAACCTATCTACCAGACAAACCTGACATACAACAAGAAATCTTGAGACAATTCCACAACACCCCCTTTCCAGGACACCCAGGAATAGCTAACACCTGGGATTTAGTCAAACAACATTACAAAGGACCTAGACTACGACAGTTTGTAGAACAATATGTCAAAGGGTGTGCCAAATGTCAAGAATCTAAAACCAATATACCCAGAAAGAAAGCCACGACCTTCCTGCTTGACACACATGTTGAACAAGGCCCCTTTCAATATGTGTCAATGGATCTTATCACTGATTTACCTAAATCAGAAGGATTCGACAGTGTCCTTACTATTGTTGACCAAGGATGCTCTAAAGCGATGAAGTTCATCCCATGTAACAAAATGATTGATGGGACAGGCGTCGCACATGAGTACCTGAAACACCTAGTACCTTGGTTCGGTGTTCCCAAAAGAATCATCTCCGACAGAGACCCTCGATTCGCATCAAACTTCTCTAAAGCCATATGTAAAAATCTAGGCATCAAACAAAACATGTCCACCTACATTCCACCCCCAAACCGATGGACAAACAGAAAGAATGAATGCATGGCTAGAACAATACCTAAGACCCTGGACCACGACCCATCCTCATTCCTGGGCAAAAATGCTTCCCTTAGCAGAATACGCACACAACTCATGGAAACATGAAACATCACGAAGATCACCACACAAACTCCTCATGGGGTTCAAACCCCAAATTAACATTAGTCTAGAAGACAACAACATGCGTTCATCCACCAATCACCTAAAACAACAAGAAGAAGTGAGATGGGATGCACAACAACTTCTAGAACGCAAACAACAACCCCTAAAAGCCTGACATCAAAGAAATGGAAGAAGGGACCCTTGTATGGCTAGAAGCAAAGAACCTCAAAACATGAGGAACACGCAAGCTAATGCCTAAAAGATACGGCCCATTCCCCATCACAAAAAGAATTTCCAAAGTTGCTTATCAATTACAACTCCCACCATCAATGAAGATACACGATGTCTTCCACATCAACCTACTCCTCCCTTATAAGAAGACGGAAGAATACGGCATGCCATTCACATGCCCCCCACTGATCATTGAAAATGAGGAAGAATACAAAATCGAAGCAATTCTAGACACCAGAAGGTTTGGACGAACACATAAACTTCAATATCTTGTACATTGGAAAGGGTACCCTGCATCAGATGACTCCTGGGCTGACCACCATGACTTTAACACCCCAGAACTCCTAAAAGAATACTACTCCGCCTCAGCTGGATGACCCCAAGTATAAAGACACCACCAACGAACGATCATTCTCCACCGCTTCACCTCCCCCACACTACAATATGTCTTCCACGCAAAACTCTCCTACTACCTCCACCACTACCCTTGTACCCACTCCACCTTACTCTCCTGCGCTCATTCACCTACCACTGTCCAGAGAACCATCCCCTTCGACGGCAGCAACCATTAACACCAGACTACTCATTTGACATGCTGCACAACATGCCGTGATGATCGTACAAGCACGCAAACTATGGGAAGACAACTCTCTCACCACCATACTACGTGCCTTTGGCAACCAATCCCCCGCACAAGGAACCAGTTCTCCCATCAGAACCCGTAGCCCTTCCTATCATGTTTGCTCCCCATCACCTGACCCCATTCCAATCCCTCCACGCACGACTACCCCTACCATTGAATGGGTCGAAAATATTGTCCTGATCAATGAAAACTCCACCCCAATAAACCTTGAAAGAACACCACCCCCCATCTACGAACCACCTATCAATCACACCCAACCTTCTGAGCTAGAAGAACTCAGAGAAGGATGGGAAGAAGGGGACCTTGGACTAGAACTGCTGATCCCAGACCCAGGTAACAAAGATGATATGCTTCCCCCTCGTTTTGTCCTCCCCAACCTCACACACAGCTTCCCCTCCCTATTGGCCACTTATGGTCCTGGATGCCCCACTCACCACATACCCATCCGAGCACGAGCTGACCCCTACCCTCGCCCTCTTCTTACACAAAAAGATGCCTTCCTGTTCAAAGACGGCCTTCGACAAACCACGGCTATAGATGAAGCACTCAGATTCAAACAAGATCTGTCTCTGGAAGCCAAAGTACGATGCTATTGATTTGCCATAAAAAAGACATGACAAATGGCAGACAGTCTCGTCACTGCTCAAGAGAGATATCACGACATGGTATGGGAAGTAAGGGACTCAGAGATCAAACTAGCCAAGGCTAATGCCAAAGCTCGTCTTGAACCATGAGTCTTGTTTGGGACCATGCCTCAGCTCACCGATCAAGAGCACCAAGATGCCAAACAAGCCCTAATGGACCCTTGGTATCAGTTCTCTCCCTGACTCTCTGACAAGTGTGCTTGGTGTCACAACAGAGGGCATGACACCTTTGAATGCCCCAAAATCACCATTTGCGTCCTCTGCAATCGCCATGGACACATAGCTGACATCTGCAGAAACCCACACCGACGATGCAAGACTGACAGAATGTGTTGAGTCCCCCAGTGATCAACTCCACTTCCATACTCATCGCTGCCACTCCACCATTATTCCTTACATCGCTTAGACGTTAACAAGGGGGTGATGTCACAAGTACCGGCTCTTTGGACCAGACCAGCAACCGGACAAGCCTACCTGGACAAGCCTCATGATTCCCATGCATTCTCATGACTCATTAGCCTCGCATGTACCACCACTTTCCAGCGTGTTCCAGTCTCGATCGCCTCACTGTTACTTCATGTCTACTATTTGATATAGGACATACCGTCCATATAAACCTGTCTGTAGAAGAGGACAAGCCTTAAGCTTGTTCTCTCATGAATATCACTGGATTTCAGCTTCGGAACTGTAGGCTTGCAGGGAATCAAGCAAACATCTGAGAAATTCCCTTATCTCTTTGAGTCTTCAAACACGAAGACTTATTCATCATAATTCCTCTCCGTGGTACACACTAGCTGTTGCTGTGTTGTCACCGAGAACCCCAATTGCGAGAACTTGTCATCTCACTCAACTCAGTGTGCACATCTTGCACGTGAAACGATTGGTCAGTGACACCACCCCAGTCGGTGACAAGAAATCTTACAACAATTCCACAACGCCCCACCTGCAGGACATCCTGGAATAGCCAATACATGGGACCTAGTCAAACAACATTATGAAGGACCCAGATTACGACAGTTCATAGAACAATATGTAAAAGGTTGCGCCAAATGTCAAGAATCCAAAACTAACCTACCAAGGAAAAAGGCCATGACCTTTCCACTTGACACACATGTTGAACAAGGCCCATTCCAATACATATCAATGGACCTTATCACTGACCTACCAAAATCAGAAGGATTCAACAGCATTCTTACTATTGTTGATCAAGGATGTTCCAAAGCAACCAAATTCATTGTGTGCAACAAAACGATCAATGGGACAGGCATTGCACATGAGTATTTAAAACACCTTGTGCCTTGGTTCGGCATCCCAAAAAGAATCATATCTGACAGAGACCCCCGATTCGCTTCAAACTTCTCCAAAGCCCTACGCAAAAGTCTAGGCATCAAACAAAACATGTCAACCGTGTTCCACCCCCAAACTGATGGACAAACTGAAAGAATGAATGCCTGGCTAGAACAATACCTAAGACCCTGGACCATGACCCATCCACACTCCTGGGCAAAAATGCTCCCCATTGTGGAATATGCACACAATTCATGGAAACATGAGGTGTCACAACAATCACCACACAAACTCCTCATGGGATTCAAACCCCAGATTATTGCTGTTTTCAGCGCACTTGGCGGAGTTTGAATTCCACCCAAATCGGTGCAGAAAACCCTCTCAAACGTGCGGGGCAAATATCTCCCTCAAAACAGCTTCAATTCACATAAGACATATTGTCCCTGAATCGCGTGAATGAGGTCTAGGCAGCCCCATTGTTTTCATGAGATTTGAGTGAGAATTGGTGGAGCTGGACTCAAGCCACCTCCACATGTGTATTAGATGAATTACAACTCAAAATCACGGTCTATATCTATTATTTTTCCCTCATGTTGTACCCATGGGCTGTCTTTAGGCAGCCCCATAGTGTTTTTGACTCAAGCGTTGTGGTGTGCAATGTCATTTCCCTCATATCGTGTGACAGGAGCACAGTCGTGTGCCAGGAAGGAGCCCCCCCAGGAAGTGCACACCTGAGCCCATGGGGCAGTGAAGTGTGTCCAAGAATGCAGAATGACTTCATAAGACTGAAGCTCCAAAGAGGAGGAGCACCTAGCGGGAACGCGAGAACATGTTTGTTCATTTGACTGCACTCAAATTCACACAGATGATAAGGGAACAACAGGGCAACTTTATTCAACATGGTAGCAGATACAGGTTAGAACTAAGGCTAAGGGACAGGAAAAGCACAAAAGATGGGCATATGAAAGGAAATCTAGATGTGAGAAGGGGACCAAAGCTGGACGACATGAGGTATCGAGTCGTGGTCTCCAGCGGCTGTGGTAGTGGCATGTGGCGATTTGTGGAGGATGGCTGAGGCCAGGTGTGATGACGAGGGGTGTGGTCGAGTCGTGACGCGAGGAGGGGAGATGATGCAAAGGAGAGGCTGGAGGGGGGATAGGGAGAGTGCTGGTGGGTGGTCACTTGGGCGCTGATGGCGCTGCCGAACGCGATTGTGGGTGGGACAATTGGAGAACTTGGATGGCAGATGCGGGGTAGAGGAGTGAGGGGGCGTGGAAGTAGAAAGGGAGAGGGAAGATGGCGGCAGGCTGGGAAATGGATGCATAGGTGGTGTGCAGATCTCTGACTAACAAAATGAGAGTCTAGTAAAAAAGGGGAGAAAAGCATACCAAAATGTACAGTAGCAACACCGTCTGATGGCAACGAAGATGGTGGCATGGTACAGGGCTCTTCGGCTGTGCGTTGGGACTCGTCGGTGCATGGTGAAGGTGGGGGCGTTGAGGGCGAGGGCGTGTGGGGGTTGATGGGGGCGAGGGTGGCGTGCTGGCGGCGACGATGATGATGATGTGAGGACGAAGAGGAGATGGCACGAAAGGAATACGCACATATGTACTCTTGTAAGCGATTTGTGGCCAGCCATATAGCTGTGTGGGTGAGTCGACATCGAGGCCGTGCACCTTTGCGACAATTTTGCATGTCTTGTGGTCCATGCGTTTGTGCTGTAGTGAGTTCCCAGGCTTCTGCATTTACATAGGCATAGGACTCTTCCTCCCCATCCTCATCAATAGCAGGAAGGGATGTCTTGGAAGCCTGAGCTCATGGTTGTGATCACTTTGGTCAAGTGGGAGTGCCTGAGCTGTCACTTTCATTTCCACCAGTTTTTTTTTCGGGCAGCCTTCCTTTGGCCAGTAGTACATGTCGGTGCAGGCCGGCATTTTGAAGCACATTGCTTCGAGCCCATGAGGGTTTAGGGGGTTGAAATGGAGGGGTAGAGCAAGGTATGGTGAGCAGCTCTGGGAAGGGAAGAACGCCCTGTCATTGTCCTGGAGTAGGAGTGGACAGGTGGACGGTTGATGAATAAGCCACACGACTCTTTACGCACTGTATCGTCCGTCGCCTCGTCCGTCGCCACAGTAGCCTCAGTCGTGCCAGCCGCCGACTTTGCATCAGTCTCCGTCTTAGCCTCGCCCGTACTCGTCATTTCAGCCCAGTCCATCATAGCACCAGCATCACCAGCCGCCGCCGTCTCCACCCTGCCCTCAGCCTCAGCCTTCTCAGTCTCAGCTGCCGCCACCATGCCCCTAGTTTTGCCAGCCGTCTCCATCGCCCCAGCTTCAGATCAGTCAACTGCCGCCACCGTGCTCTTAGCCTTGCCAGCCGCCTTAGTCTTGTCAGCCGCCGCCGTAGCCTCAGCCTCAGCCACCGACGTCTTAGCGCCACATGCCGCCACCTCCACCACCGTCTCACAAGCCACCGCCGCCATGCCCTTGCCAGCCACAGCCACCGTCACCCCTGCGTTTCCTTCAGTCATCGCCTCCGCCCCGTCCGCCTCCACCGTCGCACCAGCTCAGTCTGCCGCCACCTTCTCAGTCTCAGCCTCAGTCTTCTCAGTCACAGCCGCCGCTTTAGTAGTTTCGTGCAACACCAGCACCGCTGCACCGTCGCAACCCCTTGCCACCAGCACCACCCCAGAAGACCAAGAAGGCCTCAGCCACAAACTTAGCCACAACATGCCACAACAGGAGCAGAAGCCGCTGCCACGCCGCCGCTGCCACAGGAGAAGCAGTCGCCGATGCCAACAGCACACCGCACACTGCCTCCCACATTGCCTCCCCATCCATTCGCGCGCTCTCACCCACGTCTGCTGCCGACACCTGCAGTGGAGATGACCCCGCCACCGCCGCCACAAGATGACAGATCCCACCCCCGCACAAGCCACCCCAGGCATCCTCTTTCTCGAGTCCTCGCCACCTACGTCTCTATCTACAAACTCACGCTCACTGCCTACGCCTTCACTCCTCATCCACAACTGCTGCCACCACCTGCAATGGAGATGACTCCTGTATATAAAAACACCCTAGCTACTCTGTAGTAGAAAGAGTTCAGAATAGGACCCCTCTTTGCAACCCACTCCTCTCTGTCTGTGAAAAACAAGAAGGATGGTCAGAATTGAGAGGTGAGAGGGGTGATGAGTGGCTGGCCGCGACTCCAATTGCACTGGAAATAATGTTGCACACCACAACACTTGAGTCAAAAACACTATGGGGCTGCCTCAAGACAGCCCATGGGTACAACATGAGGGAAAAATAATACATATAGACCATGATTTTGAGTTGTAATTCATCTAATACACATGTGGAGGTGGCTTGAGTTCAGCTCCACCAATTCTCACTCAAATCTCATGAAAACAATGGGGCTGCCTAGCTCTCATTTAGGCGATTTAGGGACCATAAAGTTTATATGAATTGAAGCTGTTTTGAGGGAGATATTCATCCCGCATGTTTGAGGGGGTTTCTGCACTGATTTGGGTGGAATTCAAGCTCCGCCAAGTGCGCTGAAAATGGCAATAACATAAACCTTGAAGACAACAATGTTCCAGCCTCCACCAATCACCTCAAAGAACTAGAACAATCTAGACACGATGCACAACAACTTCTAGAACGTAAACAACAACCCTTAAGACCTAACACCCTGGAAATGAAAGAAGGAGCCCTTGTATGGTTAGAAGGCAAGAACCTCAAGACACAAGGAAATCGCAAACTAACACCAAAACGCTATGGACCCTTTCCCATCACTAAGAAAATTTCTAAAGTTGCTTACCAACTCCAACTCCCATCATCCATGAAGATACACGACATTTTCCACATCAACCTACTCCTACCCTATATAGAAATGGAGGAATACAGCATGCCATTCACACGACCTCCTCCAGTCATCGATAACAAAGAAGAATACGAAATTGAAGCCATTCTAGATGCAAGAAGGTTTGGACGAATATGTAAACTTCAATATCTCATACATTGGAAAGGTTACCCAACATCAGATGACTCATGGGTTGATCTGTCATTGTGATTTATTACTGATGCACTGTAGATATCACTCTGGGGTGTCAGCACAATGCTCCAGATAGTATTTCCATTATTTTGATCGATTTATGGCTTAGTCAGGTCGATATTACAGGCAGAGGAGCAGTAGTATACCTTAGTCTCAATTGCTCCTCTGCAGGTGTGTAGTAGTTTGACTCCTCATAACAATACTAGTCTCAATTGCTCCTCTGCAGTTCCCTTTGAGTCCTGTGGACATAAGGGTGCTAATAGGTCGCTTATTTAACATGATCCACAACCTCAATGCCCCAGAGCTTCTAAAAGAATTCTACTCCACCACGGCTGGATGACCTAACATATAAAAAGACCGCCACTCCCAACCAACATTCTCCACCGCTCTTCCCTTCTCCCCAAACATTCCAACATGTCCTCCAATTCTAACTCACCCACTGCCTCCTCTGCTACCCTCGTCCCCACTCCTCCATACACTCTAACCCTTATTCCCCTACCAATCTCCAGAGAACCATCCCCATCCACAGCTGTGACTATCAATGCCTGACTTCTAGTACAACGTGCTGCACGGCATGCAGCAATGATAGCACAAGCTCAAGAACTCTGGCACGAAGAGACCCTACCCACCATACTACAAGCTTTCAGCAACCGCTCTCCTACCAGAGGAACTAACTCTCGAGTAGCTCGTAGTCTGTCCTACCACGTCCATTCTCCCTCCCCTGATCCCATTCCTATTCCCCCTCAACTCGACACACCTATCCCTCAACAATCAATAAACCAAGCCCTTCTCAATGAAAACTTCATCCCAGCACCACCACTCGATAACGACATTCCTCCCCCTGCCTACGTAGCACCCATAGCTCTTGGAACAGATACTATGGCAGAATTACGAGAGTTAGGAGACAGCTGGATGGAAGGAAATCTAGGACTTGACATCTTAATCCCTGACCCAGGGAATGAAGACGATACCATTCCCCCACAATTCGTCCTACCTGACCTAACTAACAGGTTCCCATCAGTCATCACGATGTATGGCCCTGGGTGTCCTACTCATGAATCTCAGTCTGAGCTCATGCCAATCCTTACCCCCATCCTCTCCTTACAACAAAGGACACCTTTCTATTCCGAGAAGGACTCAGACACACTAAAGCCATAAACGAGGCCCTCACCTTCGAGGAAGACTTATCTCTGGAAGCCAAAGTCCTTCATTACCGATTCGCCATCAAAAAATGGCCAACCAACTTGTCACAGCTAGAGGACGCTACCACAAAATGATATGGGAGATTCGAGACAGCAAGGTCAAGTTGGCAAGGGCCAACACTAAAACCTGACTCGAGCCTAGAATCTTGTTCCAGTCCATGCCACAGTTGACCGAACAAGAGCATAAGGATGCCAAAGAAGCGATTATGGACCCATGGTATCAATTTTCCCCTCGCATCTCTGACAAATGCTCCTGGTGTCTTGATGGCGGACATGACACTGTCAACTGTCCCAAGATCACCACCTGCATCCTCTGCAATCGCCATGGACACAAAGCAGATCTCTGCAGGACCCCACATCGGCAATGCAAGCCACACAAAATATGTTGAGTTCCTTGAGACCAACTTCACTATCACACTCATCACTGCGTTTCCAATGTTCACCCCTACGTAGGTTAGACCTAAACAAGGGGGTAATGTCACAAGAACCGGTACATTGGACCGGACCGGCAACTGGATAAGCCTACCCAGACATGTCTCAAGTTTCCCACATGTTTTATGACTCACTTTCAGCCTCACATGTACCAGACATTTCTTGCGTGTTCCAGTACGATTGCCTCATTGTTACCTCACAAATACTATTTGATATAGTATTCTGTATGTATATAAGACTACCATCTGATGAGAACAAGCTCTAAGCTTGTTCTCCTGTGAAATATCACTGGTTTCAGCTTCAGGACTGTAGGCTTGCAGAGAATCAAGCAAATGCTCGAAAAAGTCTCTTCTTCCTCTAAGTCTTTGAACGCGAAGACTTATCACTCAAACTTCCCTTCCATGGTACACAATTGCTTCAGCATTGTTGTCACCGAGACCCCCAAATCTCATGAGAACTCGTTGTCTCACTTGACTCTGTGCACACATTTCATGCATGAACCAATTTGTCAGTGACACTGCCCCCAGTCGGTGACAGTTTCTCGACCTACTGGAAAGGGACTCCTACTTTTTAAAGGCATCTAAGTGCACCTTTGAACAACACAAAATAGACTTCTTGGGTTTCCGAATCAACCAAGGAACCCTCAAAATCGACCCAGTCAAAATGGATGGCCTCAAAAACTGGCCAAGACCCCCCAATAACCTGAAACAAGTACAACAAATCATGGGCGCCCTTAATTACCAACAACCATTTATCCAAGACTTTGCCAAAATAGCTTGCCCTATTTTCTCTACAATCAATAAAGAGACCCCCTTTTTCTGGACCCCAGAAGCCACCACAGCCCTAGAAACCTTGATATTGGCAATCTGCGATGACCCCGAACTCTACACTGCCAACCCTGACCTCCCATTTGAACTAGAAACTGACACCTCACAATTTGCCACTGGAGCAATCCTGTTTCAGAAGGACCCAAGAGGAAAAAGAAAAATGATTGGCAACATGTCACATGCATTCAACAAAGCAGAAAGGAACTACCCAGTCTGGGATAGGGAGTTCCTAGCCTTGATTCTTGCACTCCAACACTGGCAATACCTATTGGTTGGAACAAAACACCCCATCAAGATCTTCACTGATCATGCTAACCTTGCCCACTATCGACTTCCCCATAAAATTAATCGAAGGATTGCCAGTCACATCTCCACACTGGCAGATTATTATTTTGAGATCCACCACAAACCTGGAACTTCTAATCACACAGATGCTCTCTCAAGATGACCTGACCATAATGATGGATCAGGAGATAACCAAAACATCATGGCACTCCCTGATAAACTTTTCATTCGCATGCTTCACACTGAGAACCTCTATGCCCAAGTCCTAACTGAACAAAGAAACCAAAAGGCAGATCTCCTCATGTGGAAGGTCAAACATAGTCTTCAAGAAGAAGAAGGTGTACTATTCAAAGACGGGAAATTGGTGGTACCATATCAAGAACCCCTCTTATGAAAGATCTTACATACCTACCATGACAGTATTCTTGGTGGACATATAGGAAATGCCCGAACCTTGTACTCGATTCAAGAATCCTTCTGGTGGCCAAAAATGGCCTACTTCATCCGGGACTACATTCAAGGGTGCACCACCTGTCAAGCCAACAAATCTTCCACACACCCAACTCACTCCCCAATCTACCCCATTCTCCCAGAATGTCAAAAACCCTTCCAAACTGTCGCCATTGACTGGATTGTTGACCTCCCGCCATCAGAAGGGAATAATGCCATCATGACCATCACTGACCACGATTCCACCAAGGCGGCTATATTCGTACCTTGCTGTAAGGACATGGGAACTCTGCAAATGGCCAAACTATTTTTACATTACACCTTCCCATGGACCGGAGTTCCCTCCAAGATTATCTCCGACCATGACTCCAACTTTACCTCCAACCTGTTTCAAGAAATCTCCCAAATCCTCGGAATTAACCAAAATTTGAGTACCACCTACCACCCCCAAACTAACGGACAATCAGAAAGAACCAATCAGACCTTAGAAATGTACTTATGCATCTACATGGGAGAGAAACAAGAAGAATGGGCACACTGGCTCCCCATAGCCCAATACCATTTTAATGCCCATAAATCTACCACCACCAAGAAAACCCCATACAAACTCCTCATAGGCTTTAACCCACAAGGGCTTGGTACTCAACTCAAATCCAAGTTTCCCGGAATCCAAGAATGACTCCAAGCGTTAAAAGACATGAGGGAATGGGCACAAGAAGCAATGAGGAAGGCACAAGACAACTGGATCAAAGAAACCAAATTCAAAGGTTTCGAGGAAGGACAGAAGGTTTGGTTGGAAGGCACTAACTTGAAAACTCCCCATCAGTTTCAAATTCCACCCCAAACAGTTCGGGCCTTTTACCATCACCAAACAAATCTCCCACATCACTTACTGACTCCAACTGCCCCCCCAATGGAACATCCAAAACATGTTTCACACCTCTCTCCTATCTCCAGTCATGGAGACGGTTGAACATGGACCGAACTTCCCTGAACCACCACCTGACCTTCTCTTGGGAGAATACAAAGTTGAAAAAATCACTGCTCAACACACCCACAGGGGTCGTCTTCAGTACAGGGTCCGATGGAAAGGGTACTCCACAGCAGAAGACACATGGGAACCCCTCTTGAATCTTAAAGATGCTCAAGATGCCATCACCATGTTTCATCTACAACAACCCACCAAACTCCGCATGATGTCTACCACTGATTCTGACCCTGCGGAATCCCACCACTCAGACAAAAGCCCAGATGACCTGGAACACCAATTTCAGAGACTTACGATACAGCAACGTACTTTACTCCCCTGGGTCAATTCGCATAATCCCCCTTCTTATTCAGTCAATGACCCCACTATCCCCAACCATGGACATACCATTTTTAACATAGCTGCCAGGGAACAACTCTTCTCTGGGATTCTCTCCCCTGGCGACTTCCACGGATTTCAATTACTTATGACAGACCCCTGTTTCTCTGAGTTTCATTTATCCATACAAAGGGCAGTACTTACAGATTTGATATGGAATCACATTGTATGATCAGTTCCCTTAAATACCCCTACCCCTTCAGAGTGGTCGGCCTGGCACCACAAACATGCTACCTCCACCTACAACACTCCCATGTCGTCCCCCGCTCCTAGTTCATCCCCTCTACCTATTCTCACCCCCTCCCCCACCATCAAACAAGAACCCCTCTCACCCAAAGTGATCCAACATATCATTGACCAGCAAACCTTCATTGTCCCAGATGACACTGAGCTCCAAGACCTTGCCACTACTCTCAACCCACTCGCCATCTGAGAAGGAACACCCTCGCCAACCCCAACCGAAGCGGACCCCACTCACCCTGGCCCCCCTTGGTTTGTTTATGAACCTTACACGCATATTCCCCCTTTTTACATTAACATTAATGGGCAAAATGCCTGTTACCATACTTACACGTCGCGTTATACAATGACGAACCCATGCTTCTAGGAACTATGGGTCGAGGAGAGCCCGCTTAAGGAGAAAAGCTCATCACCCAACCTGTTGTCTCTGCCCCCCATCCTTCCATCACTGCCTCTGACCTCTGCCTCCTAATTGAGGACCACCCTTTCCATTTCAACATCGCCCAGGCTCTCAAAAACCTTCACGACCCTGGTGCTCTTGCCAATGTCTACAGCCTCTGTGTCAGCTCATTCCAACTAAAACTTTTAGAGGGCAAGCGCATCTCTATTCAAGGGGCCCTGAATGTCCTTCAAGGGCAACTCGCTGATCGACTCCATGAGATCCAGTCTCACACTAAAGAAACCGCCACCATCCACAGTCACCTTTGGGCCAACAACACTTCTGTCTGAGTTTGTCACCAACTTGATAACCTGATGACTGATGGAGGTCTCACCTGCAACACCAGGCCATATTACTCACCAGCAGGAAGCTACAACAAAATTGAGGAGTCAAAAGAACCACCCACTTCTTCTTCTTCTCCTCCATTACCCACTCGCCCTCCTCTCTCCCTGACCCCCCCTCTCGAGTACCTCCCCCGCATCGTTGAGCAGTCTCAAAATGATGCCCCTATGGGCTCACCCTCCCACTTTCCTCAAATGTTCTCCAATGACGCTAGTACTCCTAACACCCCTCTCACCCCCACGCGTATGGCCAAGGCGCAGCATCACCAACTCCAGAAACGACAACATGTTTGTAAACATTGCAACACTAGAGGTCACTGGAACAAGGACTGCAACAAACCCCATACCAAACCCCATACCAACTGCAGCGGTCAGGTGGATTGTATTCTCAGGAGGACCCAATGGAGTTATACAGGTTTCTGTCCCAGAGCAATAGGGCCCCAGAGCGAGTGGCCAGAAGTTGAAGGTGATGAGCTCTGTGAGTTGGGCCCCAAGACTGATTAGTCTGGAGAACTAAGCATGAGGGGGGCATAATGTTGTGATCTACCCCTCTTTTGGTTTGTCCCTAAACTACTTCTTATTGTTCTTTACATTCACCCCCATCCCCTTGGCTATGGTTTCATCCCTTGATGCTGATGGCCCTTATTGTTTCACTCATTGTGTTTCATCTATTGTTTTATCTATTGTTGAGTCTCTTTTGCTATTGGCTCACTTTTATCTATTGTTCCGCATATAGTACTGCACAGCCTCGCTAGATACAGTATTTAAGCGCCTGTAGAAGCTGGGGAATGCCCCAAGCTTAGCTTTGTCCCATTTCTTGTTGCATCCCTTTGCCCTGTATCCTCTCTCAAATCACAGCTTGTTGTGCTGGTTCTTACCTTGTTTGACATCAACACACTAGGGGGAACCCTTGTGCTCCTCTTACTCCTCTCTTGCTCTATCATTGTCCTCCTCTTCTGTGAAACCAGAAGATCAACTCTGTCTGCGGACTGAGTCATTATCTGACTCAGCCTTGAGATACTAAATCTTTGATCCAGTCTCCTTGAGCCAGCCCCACTGAACCCCTTGAACCAAGTCACAGGGACTTGGCCCCCACTGAATTTGAGCTAACACTCTTATGGCCACAATGCCATAACAGTGCCTGAGCTGTCATTTTCATTTCCACCAGTTTTGTTTTGGGCAGCCTTCCTTTGGCCAGTAGTACGTGTTGGTGCAGGCCGGCATTTTGAAGCACGTTGCTTCAAGCCCATGAGGGTTTAGGGGGTTGAAATGGAGGGGTAGAGCAAGGTATGGTGAGCAGCTCTGGGAAGGGAAGAATGCCCTGTTGTCATCCTGGAGTAGGAGTGGACAGGTGGACAGTTGATGAATAAGCCACATGACTCTTTATGCACTCGCTTTACGCTTTCTTTACATCACGCTTTTCATCGCACACTCAACTAAACATATGCCATGTGGCCAGGTGTTGTCTGATGATGCACGCTGGATTATCTTACACATGTCGTCAAGATTGACCCTTGACGATATCACCCATCACACTGGAGTTCCTTGTCATACTATAGAGCGCATTGTGGCCAATTTCAGATCTCATGGAACAGCCAATCGCCCAAACAGTCTACTCCAACCAGCAAATAGAATCCTTACAATGCAGGAAGTACAGGTGAGTTCCCCACATTCTCTAGTTCGTTCTGTGGCGCATATTGGCTAGTTTCTTCAAGGCACCATCATCCATACTCCGGATGCCTATCTTGATGAGCTGAGAGATATTTTAAGAGAAAGGACTGGCATTGAGGTGTCATTGACAACTATATGGCGTACCCTGAGAAGGAGTGGCTTCACAATGAAGATGGTAAGTCATTCATTTCACCTTGAGTTCACACTCAAGTGCACTGACTTGCCCAGCTGAGCAAAAATGCACTAGAGTGCAATGAGGACCTGCGCCTTCAGTATTGGTAAACCTTTGGCATCACCTATACCGCCGAGCAGGTGGTTTTTGTGGATGAAAGCTCCTTTGATTGCCGAAACTGACCTTTGAGGGCAAGCATGGGCGATGTCAGGGCAAACAGCTGTAAGGAAGAGCTTTTTCATTTGAGGAAAATGGTGTGTCCTGCTATGTATATCTACAACAGACTAGAATACAAAGTATCCAGTTATTTGCTTCTCCCAGTGCTCTCGCTCAATGGCATCATCTATAGCCAGCTGGTTGAGGGTTCTTTCACATCTGAACTATTTACCCACTTCATCCAAGGTCTACTTTCAAAAATGAATCCCTTCCCTGGCAAGAACTCAGTATTGATCATGGACAATGCACACATTCATAGAAGTCCACGAATACTCCAAATGGTCAAAGAAAGGTATTATATTGTTTTCTCATGCTGATGTATTGCTCATTTGATGAAGGGGATGTCGGCTCCTTTACCTGCCACCATACTCTCCTGATTTTAATCCAATCAAACTCACATTTTCAAAGATCAAGGCCTACGTTTGTCGGAATGGGGGTGTGGCTCGTGCTGACTTGGGTGGTGATGATACCGATGTGTGGGTTTTCCTGTATAGGGCAGCATTCTCTGTTACATCAGATGACACAGCAGGTTGGTTCCACAAATGTTGCTATATCTGACTTTTTCTGAGTTACTGTGGTGTCCCCTTGTTGTACTGTATAGTACCTTGCAAAGCTACCGTTCCAGCCTTGAACATCATTGTACCCCAAGCCAACTGCTGCCCCGAGCAGTGGGAGACCCCCACCACTCATGGCTGCTGGCCATGAAATCAGCTGTGCTGGCCTTTCCCCCTACAACCTGCTCCCCATGTTCTCACCCGCGTCCACAAACTCACTACAACTCCTGCACAGGCGCCTCACGTGTGGGCCCTGTTGTTGTGTAAAGCAAGCGTGTAAAGAGTCGTGTGGCTTATTCATCAACTGTCCACCCTGTCCACTCCTACTCCAGGACGACGACAGGGCGTTCTTCCCTTCCCAGAGCTGCTCACCATACCTTGCTCTACCCCTCCATTTCAACCCCCTAAACCCTCATGGGCTCGAAGCAATGTGCTTCAAAACGCCAGCCTGCACCGACATGTACTACTGGCCAAAGGAAGGCTGCCTGAAAAAAAACTGGTGGAAATGAAAATGACAGCTCAGGCACTCCCACTCGACCAAAGTGATCACAACCATGAGCTCAGGCTTCCAAGACATCCCTTCCTGCTATTGATTAGGATGGGGAGGAAGAGTCCTATGCCTATGTAAATGCAGAAGCCTGGGAACTCACTACAGCACACATGCACGGACCACAAGACATGCAAAATTGTTGCAAAGGCACACGGCCCTCGATGTTGACTCACCCACACAGAGCTATATGGCTGGCCATGAATCACTTACAAGAGTACATATGTGCATATTCCTTTTGTGCCATCTCCTCTTTGTCCTCACATTATCATCATCGTCGCCACCAGCATGCCACCCTCACCCCCATCAACCGCTGCATGCCCTCACCCTCAATGCCCCTGCCTTCACCATGCACCGATGAGTCCCAATGCACAGCCGAAGAGCCCCGTACCATGCTGCCATCTTCGTTGCCATTGGACGGTGTTGCTACTGTACATTTCGGTATGCTTTTCTCCCCTTTTTTACTAGACTCTCATTTTGTTCGTCAGAGATCTGCACGCCGCCTATGTGTCCATTTCCCAGCCTGCCGCCGTCTTCCCTCTCCCTTTCTACTTCCATGCCCCCCTCACTCCTCTACCTCACATCTGCCATCCAAGTTCTCCAATCATCCCACCTGCAATTGCATTTGGCAGCACCATCAGCACCCAAGTGACCACCCACCAGCACTCTCCCTATCCCCCCTCCAGCCTCTCCTTTGCATCATCTCCCCCTCCTTGTGTCACGACTTGACCACACCCCTCATCACCACACCTGGCCTCGGCCATCCTTCACAAATTGCCACATGCCACTACCACAGCCGCTGGAGACCACAACTCAATACCTTGCGTTGTCCAGCTTTGGTCCCCTTCTCATGTCTAGATTTCCTTTCATATGCCTGTCTTTTGTGCTTTTCCTGTCCCTTAGCCTTAGTTCCCACCTGTATCTGCTACCATCTTGAATAAAGTTGCCCTGTTGTTCCCTTATCATCTGTGTGAACCTGAGTGCAGTCGAATGAACAAATGTGTTCTTGTGTTCCTGCTAGGTGCTCCTCCTCTTTGGAGCTTCAGTCTTATGAAGTCATTCTGCATTCTTGGACACACTTCACTGCCCCATGGGCTCAGGTGTGCACTTCCTGGGGGGGCTCCTTCCTGGCACACAACCATGCTACTGTCACACAATATGAGGGAAACGACATTGCACACCACAACACTTGAGTCAAAAACCCTATGGGGCTGCCTCAAGACAGCCCATGGGTACAACATGAGGGAAAAATAATAGATATAGACCACAATTTTGAGTTGTAATTCATCTAATACACATGTGGAGGTGGCTTGAGTCCAGCTCCACCAATTCTCACTCAAATCTGATGAAAACAATGGGGCTGCCTAGCCTTCATTCAGGCGATTCAGGGACAATAAATTTTATGTGAATTGAAGCTGTTTTGAGGGAGATATTTGCCCCACACGTTTGAGAGGGTTTTCTGCGCCAATTTGGGTGGAATTCAAACTCTGCCAAGTGCGCTGAAAACAGCAATAATGTCTTTTATGAGGCATGGTGGTGAGACAGCAGTTGGCAGACAAGAGATGGCAGTGTGGTTGGGAAGCAGGAGTGTGGGTGGCAAGCAAGAGTTTGTATCCATAAGCATAGAGGACATGACTGGTGCTGGAGCAGCTTGGGAGGTGGCTAGCAATACAGCAGATGGGGCTGACATGTTGACATCTTCTGGCCATGGCATTGAGGTCATCTCCATAGCAAGTGGCAGCAGCACATGTGGATGATGGCACATGAATGGACAGGGAGGCAATGTGGGAGGTGGTGTGTAGCATGATAATGTTGTTGGTGGGGGCTTCTCCTGCAGTGACAGTGTTGTGGCAGTTGTGGATTGTTCTGTGGGGTGGCATTTCTGGGCTCAGGTCCAAGGCCTTGGTCTTCTTGGGTGGTGCTGGTGGCATGAGGTGATGACGGTGCTTTGTTGCTGGTGTTGTCCATGACTGAGACTGATGCAGCAGGCACTGAGACAGTGGCTGGGGGTGTGACCAAGGAGATGGGCAAAGTGGGGGTGATGGCAGAGATGGGCAAAGTGGGGGTGATGGCAGAGATGGACGGAGTGGGGGCGGTAGTGGGCAATGTGGGGGTGACAGCAGATGGCAGGGACAGAGCAGTGGAGACTGACACAATGGAGACAGATATGACAGGGGCAGCAGAGTCAATGGGGTCAGCAGTAGTCAAGATGGGGGTGATGGTGGAGGCTGAAATGACAGCAGACAAGGTGATGGACAAGGCTGAGAGAATGGTGCCAACGGTTGGCTGAGCTGAGCCTGAGGTGGTAGGCGGTGCTAAGACATTGGTGGGTGAGGCTGGGGCTATGGGTGCAGCAGTGTGTGAGATGAGGATGGGGGTGGCAATGGGAGATGTAGAGGTGGTGGCTGGCAATGCCAGTGATATGATGGTTGATGGGCCTGAGGAATCTGGAGTTGAAGTGGCAGAGGGTGAGATTGGAATGGAGAGGGGCAACATGGAGGCAGTGGTTGCAGCTGGTGATACTACTGAGGGTGTGGGTGAGGTGGCAGTGGCAGGCATAGACATGATGGTGAGAGTGGGTGAAGCAGAGATGGCAGTGGTGGGAGTGATTAAGTTGATGATGGCAGGTGGGGAGATGGCAATGGCAACTGGTGGAGCAGAGACACTCAAGGGTGAGGTGACAATAGACAGGGTTGGAGGCATGGGAACCACAGGGATGATGGGAGCAGGTGATAATGGCCCTTTGTGGGCCTGTGAATCTGCACAGGTTTTCTCCCTTTTGATGTGTGTAATGTGCTTTCTTGGTCTACAGCCTTTTGTCATTGTCAGCCTCAGCCAGTTTGATGGTTTCAACATGGTACATCATCTCAAAAACCTTGTCTACATGTCACATGACCAACCTTGATATTTGTTTGATATTTGTTCTACTTTCTTTTTTTGGAAATATCAGTGTGGGGGAGAGTTGGGTCAGCTTGCTGTTGATCAAAGCACATGACCTTTGCAATTTGATTGCAATGTTTCCTTTCTTCTTTGATGAAACTTCCTCTTTGGTACATTCTCTAAGTTCACTTTTTTATCTTATCTACTGATAACATTGGCCTACTTTGGGCTGGTTTCCCGAAGGTCACATGGTGTCATAGTGAGGGAGAGGTACGGCGGTTATCTTTATTCAGGAGTGAACTTATTCATTGATTTCCATGGTTTCATAACCGACGGCCCAGCCCCACCTGCGAACTCCGGTCGCGACGGCCCTGGAACCTCCTGTTCCGCCTCCTTTGCCCCTTTCGCTGCCTTCGCCTTCTTTGCCTCTCTCACTGCCTTCTTTGCATCTCTCTCTGCCTTCTTTGCATCTCTCTCTGCCTTCTTTGCATCTCTCTCTGCCTTCTTTGCCGCTCTCCTTGCCTTATTTTCCTCCACCTGTGCATTCTTTGCCAATTGCTTTTCCTTATTTTTCTTCCTCGATTCCAAATATCTTTGGTGTGTCTCATTCGCCAGGTGATCCAGCCTTCTCCGCTCCATGTCCTCCGCCAGCCTTCTCTCCTCTCTTTCCGTTTTCTCCCGTTCACTTCTCTGAGCCACGAAATCCTTATACGACCTAATCCCTAGCCGTGGCCGCTCCTTCCTATTCCCATGAGTCCCGAGCTGGGGGAGTTGTGGGTCGTTAGGCCTAGGATTCTCCCCCCCTTTTTTTGTCGTCGAACCCCGTACTAGGGGACTCTGCAATGTAAAGGTCAACTTGAGGGATGCAGCGGGGCTTGAAGCTTGAAGAGTGGGCGCACCCAGGAAAACTTGAAGGAAGTGCGATTGACGGAGTGAGGGCTACAACGAGGCTAAAAATAGTAAAAACAAAGGAAATGCGCATTGGACCTTTGAACGCGATGGTCGATTAAAAGTGAGGCAGTCGTGGAAGTCGTGATGAAAGTAGGGAAAGTGTCTTGGTGACCAGCGCCAAGTATGGAATGAAGAGGAAGACAGCTAGAACTGGAGAGTTCGGGTATGCCAGCATTTGTACCTCATTGGCGAGTCCCCTGTACGAGATCAGGCCAAATAACTGTGATCGGGGTGAAGGAAATCTGATCTGATCGAAAGGCGGTACGATTGATTAAAAAGTGGCCTGGCTCTGACACCTGGCATTCGCCGCACACTGAGAGCCCATAGTGGGGCATCCTAAATAATTCCCCCAAACCCAGACTTGAATTAACTAATTAACAAGTCAATATCTAAGTTCCTGGCCTCAGTGACCAGCCTGTGCAACCCTGCTCTCAACAAACTTGTCAGCACAGCTTCCCATACCATTGATGTGATCAATTGTGCTGTGCTCATCATCAGAGATGATGGGCACAGCTATTTCATTCATTTCCAAGGCAATTTCCTTCATTTGTGTTGCATTAAAACACTCCTTTGCTGCTATACAGTAACATGATAGTCCCTTTGCCCATTTACCAACCAAAATTTCTTGAATCTTGAACATGAAGCTGGATTTCAGGATTTTCCAAGAGTGACAGAAGTGACAGGTGTGATCAAAGTGATATGATGTATATAATAAATTACTGTCGTTTTCACATGACCTTGCACTTGCCATTTTTGGATGTCATTTCAAGTGTGAAATCAAAACTGCTATATCTCAACAGCTTCTCAACAGATACAGATTGCCTTGAAACTTTGACAGTAGAACCTTATATACTGTATCTAGGTGCAGCTAAAATATGGGAGCATAATATTCAGTTCTTGAAATGTTGATTTTCAGGTGCTGACATGGGTGCAAAACTTTGAATTGCCATATCTTAACTGTTTCTCAATCGATTGACTTGAAACTTCGATAATGGGATCTCATGTACTGTATCTAGGTGCAGCCCAAGAGTTGGGGTCTAATTCTTCGTTCTTGAAGTTTCGATTTTTGGGCGTGATCTGAGTGCAAAATTTCGAACTGCCATATCTCAACTGTTAATAGATTGCCTTGAAACTTGGACAGTAGAACCTTATATACTGTGTCTATGTGCAGCTAAAATATGGGAGCCTAGTGTTCAGTTCCTGAAGTTTTGATTTTTGGGTGCCAATCTGCATGCAAAATTTTGAACTGCCATATCTCAACTATTTCTCAATGGATTGGCTTGAAACTTGGACAGTATCATCTCATGTACTGTATCTAGATACAGCCAAATAATGGGTTTCACTTGTTAAATTTTCACGTTTTGGGGTGCTGACCAACCCCGAGCACAATAGGATATCTCTACACATGACTATTTACAGCTGTAGCGTGCAACCACAGCAAGGAAAATACAGTGAGACAGACGGAAAACATCACTGGCAGGATGATAGCAGGTCTCCGGACTGTAGTGTGCCAGGTTGGGCATGCGGAGTATGTGGGGCTTGATCCGAGGGCAGGTAGGAGCGGAAGGGAGCAGGGGAGAGCAAGGTCGTGCCCCGGAACACAACGCACATGCACGCATGCGAGATGGGGTGTGTGTGTTCTCGAGGGAATGGTTCACACAGGCAGATGAGACATTTTAATGCAGAGGCAAAAGCTCCCTCATATTCGAGACTGTAGCTACTAGCCTTAAATACTGTAGAAGAAAGGTGGGGTGAGAACTAGGTAATCAAAAACATGGATGAGAAGACAATGGCATAAGAATCCTACTGCTCCAACTGCGAGTCCGTGAGCACAGGGCAGTGTGGCGAGGATGACAGGGTGAGGCACTGTGGGCAGTGAGCCCTCGGATCGAGTGGCAATGACGTCTGTGTGTGTGTCATCTGAGTCCATACATATGCATGTGGCGGGGGCGAGGACGATGCTTGAGAGACAATGATGAAAGGGGCAAGAGTGGGATTGAAAGGGAGTCGATGACAGGCAAGAGTGATATGACAAAAGGGTGGGGAGCATGAAGCAGACAAAGATACTAGTGGCGCAGGGGATGAATGTAGATGAGGGAGCGTGAGGTGTGGGTGAAGTCGGAGGCGATCGAGCTGAGGTGTCGTCGCTGTTCCTGGGCGTAGAGTGGGCGATGCGAGGGAATGACGTTGAGAGGAGCGCATGAGAGGTAAGTGAAAAGAGGGAAAGGAATGACAATAGTTGGAGGGATGATAGGAGGGGAAGGGAGACGAGAGACAAAGGGAAAGGAAGACATGTGGGCAAGGGACATGAGGGAGGTGGGGGCAAGTGCAAGTCATGTGAGTTTCCCAGTCAGCGGGCTCAGACACCTTACAGGACTGCTTAGAGGAGGTTTTGCATACAGTCAGGGAATTTGAGGACACAGGGTGCCATGGCATCTGATGGACCCTCCATTTTTTGGATGGTCGATGTCTTGACCTGGGGTCTGGAGAAGGCGACCTCATGCGACTTTGCGGTTCGCTTGCTTTGCCACTCTCCTACAATGGTGGCATAAGAATGAAATAAGCTGAAAGGGTGTTTGCATTGACTTGCCTTGGCAGCCCATTGAATGGCGACATCAGCCAACTCACGCAGTACCTCCCAGGGTGCCATGAGGCCAGAAGCTGGGAGCCCACCACCATCGTTGTCCTCATCTGACGAGTCCACGCTCATTGTAGTTGATATTGGGAAGGGCCTCTTTAGAAGGGCACACTTGGGTTCATGGAGCTGGACAAGGACTGACCTTGCTCAACTCAGGGTGACACTGGGGCATGAAGGAATCGAGTGGGGGCAAGAGGGGGGGTTCTGTATCCAAGTTATCAGTGGACGCTTTGCCTTGAGGTCAAGGTCGGGAGGTGGCATGATGACGTGCTCTCGCGTCCGGCACCGGGACCACCATCGGCAACAAGCATGGAGCTGCAGCAACTGCTTGTGGGATCAACAAGAGAATGATTTATAACTCGAGTCAGCGCGGTTCACGGCTGTCAGGGAGGTATGGTGAGGATGCACGTGTATGATTTGGTGTACGTTTGCCACGTTCCTTGGCTTGAAATCTCCGCGGAGGCTCAGGTGAGGTGACACGCTCATTTGGGTGCCTATGGGCGATATTGGAAGGCTCCACAACCTTGTGAGAGTGTGAGCGGAAGAGGTGCGAGCAGAAGATGGTGGCGAGGGGGATGATCGTAGTATGGAGGAAGGCCCATGACTGGGGATGAACAAGTTACCTGTGAGATTCATTAACTCAGTAGTGATCGCTAGCGCATGCTCTGTCAGAGGATCTAGAGTGGAACCTTTCCATGTTGCGAGCAATATTGTTACTGCAAGTAGCACATGGCATCTATTAGACCCTCCACATAGAGGCAAAGACAAGAGATGTAGTTGCCTACTTCAAGACAAACTGACTGACGAAGTTCCCTGGGCTGATCAGCAATACTCCCTTCTTTGTTTGGTGATACATTGATTGAGTTAAGATGTGGGTTTCATAATAAAAGACAGAGGAGTATCCTTGGATGGCCTTGAGGGAAAGTAGCTGCATGGTGATCCGTTGATGCTGTCGCCTGCAGAGGAAACATCATCTGCATGGCACCGTTGTTGACCAGCAAGTCAATTTGTGCATTCAAAATCACGACAAAGAGCTGGTTACCCATCCATATAGAGAAGAACGGCCCATATATCCTTGACCAGGCTCATAGAGTGTGCTTAGGATAAGAGCGAAGGAAGTAGTAACGAAGGAGCAGGCCAGGAGGGATCATATGGATATGGCAGGTCCGAAATTTTGCATGCAGATCGGCACCCAAAAATCGAAATTTCAGGAACTGAACATTAGGCTCCCATATTTTAGCTGCACCTAGACACAGTATATAAGGTTCTACTGTCCAAGTTTCAAGGCAATCTATTGAGAAACAGTTGAGATATGGCAGTTCGAAATTTTGCACTCAGATCACACCCAAAAATCGAAACTTCAAGAACTAAAAATTAGACCCCAACTCTTGGACTGCACCTAGATACAGTGCATGAGATCCCATTATCGAAGTTTCAAGTCAATCGATTGAGAAACAGTTGAGATATGGCAGTTCAAAGTTTTGCACCGATGTCAGCACCTGAAAATCAACATTTCAAGGTCTAAATATTATGCTCCCATATTTTAGCTGCACCTAGATACAGTATATAAGGTTCTACTGTCAAAGTTTCAAGGCAATCTGTTGAGAAGCTGTTGAGATATAGCAGTTTTGATTTCGCACTTGAAATGACATCCAAAAATGGCCAGTGCAAGGTCACATGAAAATGACAGTAATATATATTTTGTTTTCTGTTGTGATTTGCATATTTGCATACATGGGGTTACACATGATGTGTCAGTGTCAAACTTGGAGTTGAGCTCAACAACCTGGGTGCTTGCAGCCCCATTTGCACCAGAGCTGCACATATAAATGTTGAAGCTAAAGGAAGCTTTGCTCAGTCTTGTGTGTGAAAGACTGAGGGAAAATACAAACAACAACTAATTTGAATATTTACATGTACGGTCCAGCTTTGTCTGTACACATGCCACCAGGTGGCTGCACGTCCAACAATAAAAGTTGCACAAGCAGGTGCACCCACACATCAGTGACACATGTGCTGCCTTGATGACATGCTTGCTCATCAGCAAAATCCAAAAAAAAAAACTTAGCTGACTTAATGGGCTTATCTCATCATTAAGCCTGTCAAATCACTCAAGCTGCTTATTTTCTGCTCAGACAATTGGTCTGTAAGTCTACATGAAACAAGTAAGCAAATTATTGCCATTTTCAGTGCACTTGGCAGAGTTTGAATTCCACCCAAATCGGTGCAGAAAACCCTCTCAAATGTGCGGGGCAAATATCTCCCTCAAAACAGCTTCAATTCACATAAAACATATTGTCCCTGAATCGCCTGAATGAGGGCTAGGCAGCCCCATTGTGTTCATGAGATTTAAGTGAGAATTGGTGGAGCTGGACTCAAGCCACCTCCACATGTGTATTAGATGAATTACAACTCAAAATTGTGGTCTATATCTATTATTTCTCCCTCATGTTGTACCCATGGGCTGTCTTGAGGCAGCCCCATAGTGTTTTTGCCTCAAGTGTTGTGGTGTGCAACATTGATTCCAGTGCAATCAGAGTTGTTGCCAGCCACTCATCACCCCTCCTGCCTCTCCATTCCGACCATCCTTCTTGTTTTTCACAGACAGAGAGGAGTGGGTTGCAAAGAGGGGTCCTATTCTGAACTCTTTCTACTACAGAGTAGCTAGGGTGTTTTTATATACAGGAGAGAGGTACTAGAGATGAAAGGCATGAAAGTGAATCAAGACTGGTCGAGATGGTTGAGGCAGTCATGAAAGGCTTGAGACATGAACACGTCACGTGTGCAGGGTGTGGCATGCACGCGTAATCAGTGGCGAGGGCTGGGCGATGCGATTGAGGTCTCGATGTCACACATGAGGTGGCTTGTGGTGTGTGGCTGGTGGATGGCCTAGAACGAGAGGGAGGTGGCAAAGGATAGGAGGAGGTGTCATGTCCTATTGCATTTCCCACATGTCATTCCATGGCGAGCCATATGGCTACCTTACACCTCCCAGGGGCTTGAAACTTTGACTGTCCTCGGTCAAGCATCTGAATGCGAGTGTTTTGAGCCTTTTGCATCTGAACTGAGGTGGCAGTGGTGGCTGCTTGTGCTGCTGGAAGGCGTGAAGGCGGCAATCAGTGATGGTGACAATGGAAGAGGTGAACGCAATGGGAGATGGAGGTGATGGAGACGAGGATGGTGGTGACGAGATGGCTGCTGCATGGCAGTGGTGTTGTCTTGCGGCGGCAGCAGCATGGTCATCTCCATTGCAGGCATTGGCAGCAGGCGTGGACGAGGAGTGGAGGCATAGGCGGCGAGCATGAGTTCGTAGACAGAGGCATAGGTGGTGAGGACTTGAGAAGGAGGATGTGTGGGGCAGCTTGCGACGGTGGTGGCAATTGTTGTCTTGCGATGGTGGTGGCAGGGTCACCTCCACTGCAGGTGTTGACAGCAGACATGGGCGAGATTGCACAAATGGACAGGGAGGTGATGTGGGAGGTGGCATGCAGTGTGCTGTTGGCGTCAGTGGCTGCTTCTCCTGTGGCAGTGGTGTGGTGGCGGCTTCTGCTCCTGTTGTGGCGTGTTGTGGCTAAGTTTGTGGCCGGGGCCTTCTTGGTCTTCTGGGGTGGTGCTGATGATGAGAGGTGGTGATGGAGCTGTGGTGCTGGTGTTGTGCAAAACTACTACTAAGGCAGCTGGCGCTGAGACAAAGGCTGAGGGTGAGATCGGGAAGGCAGCGCCAAATGGAGGTGGGGCAACGACGTAGGTGGACGGAGTGGAGGTGATGATGGAAGGCATGGCGGTGGATGGTGGGGATGGAGCAATGGCTGGGACTAGTCCCAGAATGGCGGTGGACAAGGCAACAGATGAGACTGAGGGTGATGAGATGACTGAGGGCGCGGGAGCAGATGAGATGAAGGCAGGGGTGGCAGATGAGGCTGTGAGGGCTGAAGTGGCGGGTGGCGCTAAAACATTGGTGGGCGAGGCTGAGGCTAAGGCGGCGGGGATGTATGAGGTGGCGATGATGGTGGATGTGGGTGATGCTGGGATGGCAGAGGCAGGTGGGGCTGGTGAGTCAAAGATGGCAGCAGTGAACAAAGTGACGGGAATGGCAGATGAGGTGGGAACTGCAGGGGCAATGGGACTGGGTGACATGAATGCGATGATGGGCAATGCAGGGACAACGGCAGGAGCTGGTGTGGGCATGGGGTAGATGTAATCATCTTTGTTTTTGTCTTCATCGCAAGAACCGAGTTCGTGTTCCCACTGAATGTTGCAAGGATGCTGAGAGAATATCTTGACCAGTGTGTCGAACACTTCTCAGAAATCGACAAAGTGCCTCTGCTGTTCGTTCATGCGCCAGGGGCCGAGACATTGGAAGACCATCCAGCGGTTGTCTGGGTGGAGTCCAAGCCAGAATGAATCATCACAATCTTCGTAGCACAGGTGGCGTGCATGGATGAGGGGCCACAGATTGCCCTTAAACTCTGGTAGTATTTGTCTACATCTTCCTGGTCACACATGCGGAGTCTTGACGAGGAGGTGATGAGGTCCTCCAGATCCCACTTGAGCTTGAGGTATTCTAACAGAGTTGGCATGCTGATGGTGGAGTGCGGCACACAATGAAGACTGATGGCAGGTCAATGCAGGCAGTGTGACTGGCGTGGCTGCAACTGTGGGTGTGGAGGGCCGAAGGTGAGTTGGAAGGGAGCAGCACGACTGATGCGGCTGAGACAGCAGGCGTGGTGGGAATGAGGGCAAAGGATGGTCAGAATGGAGAGGTGAGAGGGGTGATGAGTGGCTGGCTGTGACTCCGATCACACTGGAAACAATGTTGCACACCACAACACTTGAGTCAAAAACACTATGGGGCTGCCTCAAGACAGCCCATGGGTACAACATGAGGGAAACATAATAGATATAGACCATGATTTTGAGTTGTAATTCATCTAATACACATGTGGAGGTGGCTTGAGTCCAGCTCCACCAATTCTCACTCAAATCTCATGAAAACAATGGGGCTGCCTAGCCCTCATTCAGGCGATTCAGGGACAATAAATTTCATATGAAATGAAGCGGTTTTGAGGGAGATATTCATCCCGCATGTTTGAGGGGGTTTCTGTGCCGATTTGGGTGGAATTCAAGCTCCGCCAAGTGTGCTGAAAATGGCAATAAGCCCAACGTTAAGCACATCAAGTAAATGTAAGAGTATCTAAGACAAGTAAGCAAATCAAGGCAATGTCAAGTACATCAAGTTGTTGTAAGCCCACAGAAAGGCAAGTGATGTTGCACAGCATAGAGCACAGCAAACAGGCTGAGCAACCCACCTTAGAGGTTGTCATGAACCATTTCCCGGAGAGGGCCCTTGAAGGACCCTTCCTTATGAGAGGAAACCTAGCCTCTATGGTGTCACCCTGTTCACACGGACAAAAGGGGTAAGTAGAGGTGTCCACAATATCGCGTGCACATTGTTGTGCAAGCGATTCTTGGCACAATCGACATACAGCAAGCCCCACTTAATGGCACCCCTTTTAGCAATAAAGGACAGCATTATAGCTTCTCTAAAGACCCTTTAGGATGACTCTAAGTGCTCTACAAGAGGCACTAACAAGACACTAACAGCCCTACAACGTGTTATCAGACTAACTCTAATAACCTTAGAACAAACTATGAAACAATACTAAGGACCTTAATATAAGTATTAGGGTTGACTCTAAGGACCCTAATAAGAACTATATAAGGGGCCTTATAAGCAACTCTATTCCTTACACCAAACTACAAGTCCTCAAATGACCAGCCCTAAACTAACTAACAAGAAATGAATCAGGTACTTGGCACATGTACTAAAGAAGTAAACACATGGACAGTAAAGACTCTTACTCATCAGGATGAGCCTTCTTACTCAGTGGCTTACTGAGGATGACTGAGCATGCTCAGTAAGCACACCCTGACTTCTTGCTCTTCTGTCTATTGTGCTTGATAACAAGGTTAAGACTTGTTCCCTATTTAGCAATCTTCTTGTAGTATATAAGTGCTCAATAAAGTAATGGACAGTCTTCAGACTGTCCATTTGTTTATGGCACTCTCTTTCCCTGGGATACTCCTTTAAGGACTGTCCCCTTGTGACCATTCTGGCCTCTTTCCTGTGTACCTGCTCAACTCTACCAGTAACCATACCTCTTTGGTACTTTGTACTGCTTTGGACTCTTCTTCTTTCCCACACCATCTTGGATGTCTATTGACTCATCTTTGAACTTACCCCTTGATATTGAACTGGATTGTTCAACAGTGAGTCTTGACAGAGGTTGTGCTAATGCTCAAGTGATATTGGGGTGTAGAGCAATGTATATACTCATCTACATGTATGGTATTTATACCTCTATGACCCAGGGCTGTTCCTAAGACCAAAGAGGTAACTACAGGTGTCCACTATATTGTGCACTCAGTGACATGTGATGTGGAAACATTCTAGATGCAGCATAAGGCTGCATCCTGTGATAGATAGTGTAGTATGTGTAACCCTAGTCCCATATGTGTAACTACTATAGTTCTGTCTAACATTTAATATCTATGAGTGGATCTAGAACCTTGTATGAAGGTCTTCTGCCTTCCTTGATCCATTTGGGTTCCAGTTCAACAAGTAAGAGGTCTTCACCAAGACACCTAAGGAAGCCAAGTCTGGGCAAAAGCAAGGGTGGCACTAAGTGTGGAATTTAAGTAAGCCATCAAAGCAATCACAAGTAGTGTATCAGAAAGCAATCTCAAAAGCATGGTGATCAACATATTTGTTGATATAGAAGCTGGAAAATGCATCAAGTGTATCTGTGAATGAAAGAGACTTTGAAACATGTTGGGGGCTGAATACCAGAATAAGATGTGAAGCTCAAACAATTGTATTGAGGTGGATGATCAAGGTAAAGGCTTCACCATTGCCCAACATAATTGGCTCAACTACCCACATGCCTGTGTTATCATCCATTGAATTTCCCACATGTGAGAACCAATGTATGAGAGCACAGGGATATTTGACACCAACATGAGAGAATGAAAAAAAGCTGCACACATGTGATGTCAAGCCCTTGCATACCTTCAATGGAAGGGGCAGTATTGACAAAGATGGTATTGTAGCAACCATGCCTCTTCCTCCAAGATTTCACAGTGTGTATACACTCACAACACATGCCACCAATGCCTGAGATGTTGCTGGGTGCATAGAATGTAGCAATGGCTGAAGGGTAGATAGTTATCTTGCCATAAAATATTAGGGGGTCAGAAACACTAATGTTGGATTTGTAATGAGAGTCATGATGCTGCTGATCATAGATAAATTGCTGTATGAGTTCAGTGAGGTCAGGTTGTGCAATTTCAAGGGAGATATCCTCTGGGTAGACTTTGAATACTGTAACATTGTTTAGTATATCTTAGTGACAGTGCATCATGCAATCCTTATGTGACATCTTTGATAGGTTGACATAGGCCTCTACTCTGGGACCATAAACATCACCACTGTCTTTGTCACCTGCATCATGTGTTGTGAATTGAGACCAGGACTGGGCCACAAAGCTGAAGGAACTCTTCTTAGGAAACAACTACACCTTTCCCACTTCATCTGTTGTGATCTACCCCCTTGTCAATCCATCCATAATTCCTTTTGTTATTTTTCTCTTGTCACCCTCGTCCCCTTGGTTATCGTTTCATCCCTTGATGCTGATGGTCACTTATTGTGTTTCACCTATTGTGTTTCACTTATTGTGTTTCACCTATTGTGTTTCGCTTATTGTGTTTCATCCATTGTCAAGTTACTTTTGCTACTGGCTCATCTTTATCTATTGTTCTGCTTATGGTACTGTACAGCCTCGCTACATACAGTATTTAAGTGCCTGTAGAAGCTGGGAAATGCCCGAAGCTTAGCTTTGTCCCATTTCCTGTCGCATCCCTTGCCCTGTACATTCTCTCAATCACAACTTGCTTGTGCTGGCTTACATCTTGCCTGACCTGAGCACACCTCAAGGAACCCTTGCGTTCCTCTTCCTCCTCTGCTTCTCTCTCATCATCCTCCTCTTCTGTGAAACCAGGAGATCGACTCTGTCTGCGGACTGAGTCATTGTCTGACTCAGCCTTGAGATGCTAAACCTCTGATCCGGTCTCTTTGAGCCGGCCCCATTGAACCCTTGAACCAAGTCACAGGGACTTGCCCCCATTGAACCTTGAGCTAATGCTCTTATGGCCGCGACGCTGTAACATCATCCCTAACATCTGTCTCTTATTACTTCATGGGCTACTTCTCCTGTGGTACAAGATATTGTCATCACAAGAGTACTGTGGCATGACTAGACATCCCTTTCCAAATTGTGTAATCACCATGTGGCAGCCATGGCCACTCAGTCACCAAGAAACCAAAACAGTGGAATGTACTCCTAGAACTCATTGCATAACAAATATGACATTTTCTAGCTCCAATGACATCATGGCTGACTGAGCAGCTCCACACTGACCTTATCTGCTCACCATGTCATGGTAACGAGCCACGTCAGTTCTTAAGCCTAAAGTCAAGTCGATAGTAAAGTGTGTTTAAATGAACAGGCTGGTTCCCATTGTAAAGAATAAGGATCCCTGCAGTGGTTGAAATGTTTTATGCTGAACAGGTTATGGCCAATAGACCCTTCCTAGTATGACTTGGTCTGTTGAGAAGCTAGGGTAAGTTTGTAATGGGATAGACTAGGGCTGGTTCCACTAGCTATATGCGTTCAAGTCTGTCATAGACCTTGAACACACAGTGAGAGGAAGGTATGTCTTAAAGGAGGAAAGCTCTTCTCAGTAGAGTGAAGAGAGACTCTTAGGGGAGGAAGGGAGAGGCGAAGAGTAGATGGTAGATGGTGTCTGTGTGTGAAGAGTTGATGAAATGGAGAGGTGGATGTGGTTTGAGGATTAGGAGTGAAGTGGGTTGCAGGCGGATATGTTTGGACAAGAGTAGGTTGGATTCTACAAGAGACCAAGCTTAGGGCTTTGGTCACAAAGTACTGAGCTTATATATACAGGAGAAGTGCAGCAGTAGCTGCACTTTGACTGTGCTACTAATATAGTAGGAGTCATAATAAATAGGAGTCATAGAAATGAGGCCGCAAATGAGTCAGAACCAAGTGACTGTGCTGCACAGTAGGTGTGCAGCATTGCACAGTTGAAACTGAGAAGTAAATATATAAATGGAAAGAGAACCAAACAAAGGGAAAGTAACAGCAATCCAGTATTACCTAGATGTGTATGGATCACATGATAACACAAAAGAGATCACAAGACATAAGAGATCACGAGACCAGTAAGTAAAGGGACATACGAAGGAAGCAGTCCATAGCAAAGATGAGAAATAAGCATAAAAGGAAAATGTTGTAACACACCAAGCACTCCACAGTGACATCATTATGGTGTCATTGCTCCACAATGATGAGTAATGCTCTCAGTCACTCCTAAAAGCTGACACAAGCAAGTTTATGCCTTTACAGCCCTATTGGATGACACCAAAGAGTCTAGAATAGTCCCTGTAGTTTGTAATCAACCCTGCACTGTTACGGCGTTGTGGCCATAAGAGCGTTAGCTCAAGGTTCAGTGGGGGCCAAGTCCCTGTGACTTGGTTCAAGGGGTTCAGTGGGGCCAGCTCAAGGAGACCGGGTCAAAGGTTTAGTGTCTCAAGGCTGAGTCAGACAATGACTCAGTCTGCAGACAGAGTTGATCTTCTGGTTTCACAGAAAGGGGAGGATGATGATAGAGCATGAGAGGAGTAAGAGGAGTGCAAGGGTTCCTCCTAGTGTGTTGATGTCAAGGAAGGTAAGAGCCAGCACAACAAGTTGTGATTCTGAGAGAGGATACAGGGCAAAAGGATGCAACAGGAAATGGGACAAAGCTAAGCTTGGGGCATTCCCCAGCTTCTACAGGCACTTAAATACTGTTTCTAGCAAGGCTGTACAGTACCATATGCAGAACAATAGATAATACTAACCAGTAGCAAAAGGAGCTCAAACAATAGGTGAAACACAATACATGAAACAATAAGAGACCATCAATATCAAGGGGTGAAATGGTAACCAAGGGGACGAGGGTAAAAAGTAGAGGACAACAATAAGAAGTGTTTCAGGGATGAACCAAAAGAGGGGTAGATCACAACATGCACACAGTATATAAACTGCAATGTAGCATGGCAGTTGTCAGACTGTCCATTTGTGATACTCTCTTTCCAGAGTACTCCTCAGTGACTGCTTTTGTTGGGACTCACTGTCAAACAATCCAGTACAAGAGTGAGATAAGAGCTTGGAGACAAGTCAACTGAGTTCTAGGACAAAGTTGGCAAAGAGCATGGTCCAAACAAGTAACAAGTACCAGAGGGGAACTGGTACTGGTTGTGAGAGGTGATCATAAAAGGAGAGAGCCAGGGTGTACTAGATAAGGCAGTCCTAAAGAAGTACCTTTGGTAGTGGAGTGCCCCAAATCAAATGGACAGTCTGAAGACTGTCCACTACTTTATTGAGTGCTTATATACTACAAGGGAACTGCTAAATAGGGAACAAGTCATAACCTTGTTATCAAGCACACTAGTTGGATGAGTAAGAAGCCAGAGTACACTTACTGAGCATGCTCAGTCATGCTCAGTAAGCTGCTGAGTAAGAAGGCTCATATTGATGAGTAAGAGCCTTTAGTGTCCACATGTTCACTGCTTAGTACACATGCAAAGCACCTGATTCATTTGCTGGTAGTTAGTTTAGGGCTGGTCATTTGAGGACTTGTAGTTTGGTCCAGGGGATAGAGCCATCCATAAGGCCCCTTATATAGTTCTATTAGGGTCCTTAGAGTCGACCCTAATACTTCTATTAAGGTCCTTAGTATTGCCTGATAGCTCATTCTAAGGTTATTAGGGTTAGTCGAATAACATGTTATAGGGCCTATAGTATTAGTGCCTCTTGTAAAACACTTTGGGTCGTCCTAAAGGGTTTTTAGGGAGCCTATAATACTGTCTTATATTGCTAGAAGGGTTGCCACTAATTAGGGCTTGTTATATGTGGATTGTGCCCAGAATCAATCACATGACAATGCACATGCAATATTGTGGACACCTCTACTCACCCCTTTTGTCCATGTGAACAGGGTGGCATCATAGAGGCTGGGTTTCCTCTAATAAGGAAGGGTCCTTCAAGGGCCCTCTCCAGGAAATGGTTCACGACAGCTTTGTTTAAAGTCCCTCACTCTCTAAGGTACTCTTTTGTGACTGCGTTGTCTCAAGTCTTCAGCACTGGCCTGTAGCATTCACCTCTGTCTCTTGCAACAGGTACCAGTCCCCATCTGGTACCTCATCATCATTTGGCTCATCCTCTTGTGCAACACTTTACTTGAAGCTTAATGTCTGTTCTGACCCTCACCCACCTGCTCCTCAGTCCATAATGATCAGCAGTATGTGTCTTGACATCATGGATGGCTTCATTGGGAATATGCATGCCTTCACAATTGAGGTCATGACCATTGGGCCTGTTGTCAAGAGGGTCTTGATAGATGGGGAGGAGTGGCAGATCAGCATTGGAAGCAGCCTGATTTGTTTCTATACTCACATATTAGTTTGAAAGATTATTAGGAATATAATTGAAACAAATATGAAGATCCTGATCTGAAACCAATGATAAACAGATGCCCTCCAGCATCCCACAATCAGTGAAGTCCACATGAGCAGCCACAAGCTTCTCAAGGTGCTGATCAGTAAGAAGCATCTGGCTGAGCACCTCAAAATGATTTGAGTGTTGCCACAGCTCCTTCACAGCCTTGATATACTTAGATTCTGTGATGGAAGAGCAATGACCATTGGGAGCTCCAAAGGTGCAAATGAGTTTGACATAGTGATTAAGAGCAAGAGAGTGTTGCCAAGGAAGATTAAAGTTGTTACAAACACTGCTCATCTGAAAGATTTCACAATGATAATGAAATTGCCAAAGGGCATCATCCAAGGTGGTCAGGCTGTTTGTATCATGCACATTGTGTTGAGCTATGTAGCAAAACTCCAGAAAGGCATGCATTGCCTGCACTGTATCATCTGGTACATGGCCTTCAATTGCTGGTAGATAAACCTGCACACAGATTCACCATGTTAACATAAGTAATATATGAATTAAAGCAGTTATGCACCTTCATCAGTGCCTTAGAATCATCTCTGGTCCATTGTTTGAAGTTCTGGCCTTTAGGAAAGTGTTGGAGCCCTGTGAAAGATGGGGCTAGTGCTATGCAAATACAGTTGATTCAGCAATGATAACCATATTTTTGACAAGGCAAACTTACTGCTGATCAATGTCAACAAGTATCTTCTGTGCTTCTGATGCTGGATATTTAATGTTGATGTAGTTGTTCACCTATGTAATGAGATGGTCCTTAAAGGCACCTTTGATCAGCTGATGTAATAGGTCAGTAGGTCAGGTGACAACAGCTCATTGATATCGGCTTTGGGAAAACTGCTTGTGAATGGCTACAAAGAACAGTAATCAGAGATGCAGGTAGAGAGGGGCAAGAAAAAGTGAACTAACAACAATATCGCCAACAAGTCCATACTCATCCACTAGCATACCTAGTTCAAATTCTTTGACTAACATTTTGGCATGCACCTGAGAGCAGTGCCCATACTAACCAGAGTCAAGGTCTTTTGCAGGTGTGGTACATCTGTAGTAGTGTCAAGACATGTACAGCTGATCACTAAGGACTCAGGAGCAGGTGGGAAAGGGTTGGAACGGACAATAGGCAGTGTATAATGTGTTGAACAGGAGGACAAGCCAAACAACGAGGAGGTACCAGATGGGGACTGGCACATGTTGCAAGAGGCAGATGCAATGTCATGGTAACTAGCCGTGTCAGTTCTCAAGCGTAAAGGACAAGTTGATGGTAGAGAGGTGTTCAAGAAACAGGCTGGTTCCCATGTATAAAGAGTAAGGATCCCTGCAGCGGTTGAAGTGTTTTATGCTAAACAGGTTATGGCCAATAGACCCTTCCTAGTACGACTCAGTCCATTGAGAAGCTAGGGTGAGTTTGTAATGCGATAGACTAGGGCTGGTTCCACTAGCTATATGAGTTCAAGTCCGTCAGGGACCTTGAACAAAGCAAAGAGAGTAGAGGAAGGTAGGTCTTAAAGGAAGAGAGCTCTTCTCAGGGGAGTGAAGAGAGACTCTTAGGGAAGGAAGGGAAAGGCGAAGAGTAGATGGTGGATGGTGTGTGAAGGGTTGATGAAATGGAGAGGTGGATGTGGTTTGAGGATTAGGAGCAAAGTGGGTTGCAGGAGAATATGTTTGGACAGGAGTAGGTTGGATTCTACAAGAGACCAAGCTTAGGGCTTTGGTCACAAAGTACTGAGCTTATATATACAGGAGAAGCGCAGCAATAGCTGCACTTTGACTGTGCTACTAGAATAGTAGGAGTCATAATAAGTATAATAAGTAAGAGTCATAGGAATGAGGCCATGAATGAGTCAGAACCAAGTAACTGTGCTGCACAGTAGGTGCGCAGTATTGCACAGTCAAAACTAAGAAGTGAATATAAATGGAAAGAGAACCAAACAAAGGGAAAGTAACAGCAATCCAGTGTTACCTGGACATGTATGGATCACATGATAACACAGAAGGGATCACAAGACGTAAGAGATCACCAGACCAGTAAGTAAAGGGTCATACAAAAGCAAGCAGTCCATAGCAAAAGGTAAGAAGTAAACATAAAAGGAAAATGGTGTAACACACAAAGGTAGAAGGCCAGTGGAGCAAGAGGGCATTAGACAAGGCAGTTGTGGAAGAGTATGTTGGGAGCAAGGGAAGTCTTTAAACTGAGCAGTTGTGCGGGAGTACCCAGGAGGATGAGAGTATCACAAATGGACAGTCTGATGACTGCCATGTTACATTGGGGTTATATACTAGTTACAAGTCTGAGTACGAACTACAGAAAATAACTCAGACTCTTTGGGCTGCTCCAATCGGATTCTAAGGGCATAAACTTGTTGTGTCAGACCTATGGGTGACTCAGGACAATTAGGGAGACTGTGGAGCAATGACAACATAATGATATCACTTGTGGAGTGCTTGGTGAGTGTATGATGTCATAGTGGAGTTGCTCAGTCAGCCATGATGTCAGTGGCACTTTATGACATCATATGGATTGTTCTAGGAGGTCTAGGAGTCCTTCCAGTGTTTTTGGTACCAAGTGGGTGAATGGCAATGTGGCTAGCACATGGTGGGTTACCCAGATAGGAAAGAGGGTGCTCTAGCAAGCCACAGGGATTGGGGAGTGAGGATTCCCTGTGATGTAAGCTTGCAGAAGGGAGTAGTCATTGGAAATAGGGGTGATTAGAGGATACAAAGTGGAAGGAGCTTTCTTGAGTAAAGTAGGATGGCACATGGCCAGGACTTGGCCTTGGTTCTGTTATGGTGTCGTGGCCATAAGAGCGTTAGCTCAGGGTTCAGTGGGGCCAAGTCCCTGTGACTTGGTTCAAGGGTTCAGTGGTGCTGGCTCAAGGAGACCGGTTCAGAGGTTTAGCATCTCAAGACTAAGTCAAGGATGACCTAATCCACAGACAGAGTTGATCTCCTGGTTTCACAGAAGAGGGGGATGATGAGGGAGAAGCAGAGGAGGAAGAGAAACACAAAGGTTCCTTGCGATGAGTTCAAGTCAAGCAGAGTATGAGCCAGCACAACACAAGTTGTGATTTGAGAGACAGTACAGGGCAAAGGGATGCGACAGGAAATGGGACAAAGCTAAGCTTGGGGCATTCCCCAGCTTTTACAGGTGCTTAAATACTGTATGTAGCGAGGCTGTACAGTACTATATGTGGAACAATAGATAAAGGTGAACCAATAGCGGAAGGGACTCAAACAATAGATGAAACACAATAGGTGAAACAATAAAGGGTCATCAACATCAAGGGATGAACTGGTAACCAAGGGGATGAGGGTGACAGAAGAGAACAATAATGGGAGAAGTTAGAGATGGAACAACAAAGGGGTAGACCATAACAGGTTCACAACAAATAGCATGTCAATGATGTATGTAGCTGGCAGGGATACTGTGATGTACTTTGGGCACCAGCCCTGCACAATGAAGCCTAGCAATGCCTGTTCTGGTTCGTCTACAATGTAGGGGCCAAGTGTTAAGATTCTCTTGATTCTCTGACTGTCATCTGTTTTTGCTGACTCAGCTGTGATTACTCATGTGTCTGCTTATTGATCTGGCTTATTGATTGCTTACTGATTGCTTACTGATCTTGTCGGGCTTAGTGATTGCTTAACTAATTGCTTACTGATTGCTTACTGATTCATGACAGATACTAGAAAAGAATGACTCACGCGTGAGTCATTTCTAACATTCTGAATTGCGCTTTCTGTATTTGAATACTACTGGTTTTCAGCTATGTGCACCCCGAGGTTCGTACGAATCGGATCAGCAGTTATTGAGATATCGTATAAATAGTCTGTGGTACCAGGAAGTTGAGCCTTACGCTCGACTTACACTTTTAAACAAGACAACCATCTTGTCAACTGATCTAAACAAAATTATAGTGCAGACTCTAACTGAAAGAGGTCCCTCTCTTTTCTACATTCAATCTTCCTGAGATAATATCAAAGGGATTCGAAGTCTAGTGCTTGAACTATATCAAGCAACTCTTTCATTAAAAGAGTCGGTACTAAGATCTGTCAGATCTTAACACCAAGCCCATAGATGACCTTTCTGAAATGTCCATCAGGAAAATGAACAACCTCATGTCATGAACCATTTCCTGGAGAGGGCCCCTGAAGGACCCTTCCTTATTAGAGGAAACCCAGCCTTTATGGTGCCACCCTGTTCACACAGACAAAACAGGTGAGTAGAGGTGTCCACAATATTGTGCACACATTGTTGCATGAGCAATTCTTGACACAATCAACATACTACTTAGTGGCAACCCGTTTAGCAATCAAGGACAGTATTATAGCCTCCCTAAGGACTCTTTAGGATGACCCAAAGTGCTCTACAAGAGGCACTAACAAAGATACTAAAGGCCCACAATGCATTATTAGACTAACTCTAATAACCTTAGAACCAACTACAAGGCAATACTAAGGACCTTAATAGAAATATTAGGGTCGACTCTAAGGACCCTAATAGAACTATATAAGGGGCCTTATGGACAACTTTATTCCCTGAACAAAACTACAAGTCCTCAGATGACCAGCCCTAAACTAACTACCAGCAAATGAATCAGGTGCTCTGCATGTGTGCTAAGCAGTGAACATGTGGACACTAAAGGCTCTTACTCATCAATATGAGCCTTCTTACTCAGCAGCTTACGAAGAATGACTGAGCATGCTCAGTAAGCATACTCCAACTTCTTACTCATCTGTCCATTGTGCTTGATAACAAGGTTATGACTTGTTCCCTATTTAGCAGTTCTCTTGTTGTCAAGACTCACTGTGGAACAATCCAGTTCAAGAGCAAGGGATGAGTTCAAAGATGAGTCAATAGATGTCCAAGATGGCATGAGCAAGAAGTAGGGTCCAGAGCAGTACCAAGTACCAGAGAGGTACAGTTACTGGTAGTATCAAGAAGTTACCCAGGGAAGAGGCCAGAGTGATCACAAGGGGATGGTCCTAAAGGAGTATCCCAGGAGTAGAGAGTGCTGTAAACAAATGGACAGTCTGAAGACTGCCTGCTACTTTATTGAGCACTTATATACTACAAGGGAACTGCTAATTAGGGAACAAGTCATAACCTTGTTATCAAGCACAATTGACAGATGAGTAAGAAGTCAGAGTGTGCTTACTGGGCATGCTCAGTCATCCTTGGTAAGTTGCTGAGTAAGAAGGCTCCTATTGATGAGTAAGGGCCTTTACTGTCCATGTGTTCACTGCTTTAGTACATGTGCAAAGCACCTGATTCATTTACTGTTACTTAGTTTAGGGCTAGTCATTTGATGACTTGCAGTTTGTTTCAAGGAATAGAGTTGCTTATAAGGCCCCTTACATAGTTCTATTAGGGTCATTAGAGTCAACCCTAATACTTATATTTAGGTCCCAAGTATTGCTTTATAGTTCATTCTAAGGTTATTAAAGTTAGTCTAATGAATGTGTTGTAGGGCTTTTAGTGTCTCGTTAGTTCCTCTTGTAGAGCACTTGTAGTCAGTCCTAAAGGGTCCTTAGAGTGGCTATAATACTGTCCTTTATTGTTACAACATTTTCCTTTTACATTTACTTCTCACCTTTGCTATGGACTGCTTGCTTCGTACATCCCTTTACTTACTGGTCTTGTGATCTCTTGCATCTTGTGATCCCTTTGGTGTTATCATGTGATCCATACACATCCAGGTAACACTGGATTGCTGTTACTTTCCCTTTGTTTTGTTCTCTTTCATTTTATACTTACTTCTTAGTTTTGACTGTGCAATACTGCACACCTACTGTGCAGCACAGTCAAAGTGCAGCTACTGTTGCACTTCTCCTGTATATACACGACAGGCAGGAAGGGATAAGTCGACTCTGCTTATAGTCAACTCAGTGGATAATAAAAGTAAAATATTTCATGTGCTGAGTAGGCTCTGTTGCAGGCCACAAATTATATTACATAAGTAATGACCTTAGTTGAGCACGAAAAATGTGACAAAAAAGGTTAAATATGGAGAGTCTACTCATTCTGGCACAACTTTTACCCAGGCTAGGGTAAAAGTTGTGCCAGAATGAGTAGACTCTCCATATTTAACCTTTTTTGTCACATTTTTCGTGCTCAACTAAGGTCATTACTTATGTAATATAATTTGTGGCTGCAACAGAGCCTACTCAGCACATGAAATATTTTACTTTTATTATCCACTGAGTTGACTATAAGCAGAGTCGACTTATCCCTTCCTGCCCGTTGTGATATAAAGCTCAGTACTTTGTGACCAAAGCCCGTAAGCCTGGTCTCTTGTAGAATCCAACCTCCTCTTGTCCAACATATTTGCCTGCAACCCACTTTGCTCCTAATCCTCAAACCACATCCACCTCTCCATTTCATCAACTCTTCACACACCATCTACCATCTACTCTTTTCCTATCCCATCCTCCCCTAAGAGTCTCTCTTCATCCTACTGAGAAGAGCTCTCCTCCTTCAAGACATACCTTCTTCTTCTCTCTGCATGTTCCAGGTCTATGATGGACTTGAACACATATAGCTAGTGGAACAGCCCTAGTCTATCTGTTATAAACTTACCCTAGCTTCTCAACAGACTGAGTCGTACTAGGAAGGGTCTATTAGGCCATAACCTGTTTAGCATAAAACAATTCAACCACTACAGGGAACCTTATTCTTTACAATGGGAACCAGCCTGTTCACCAGAACACACTTCTACTATCAACTTGACTTCAGGCTTGAAAACTGACATGGCTCATTACCGTGACATTATTGCTGAAAGGGTTGCTACTAAGTGGGGCTTGCTGTATGTTGAATGATGCTGAGAATCACTCGCGCAACAATGCGAGCGCAATATTGTGGACACCTCTACTCACCCCTTTTGTCCATGTGAACAGGGTGGCTCCATAGAGGCTGGGTTTCCTCTAATAAGGAAGGGTCCTTCAAGTACCCTCTCCAGGAAATGGTTCATGACACTTGTAGTATACAAACATTCAATAAAGTAGCAGACAGTCTTCATGACTGTCCATTTGATTTGCAACACTCTATTACCAAGGGTACTCCTTTAGGACCACCCTATCTAGCATGCTCTGGCTCTCTCCCTTTGTGACCACCTCTCACAGCTCATACCAGTCCCTCTCTGGTATCTGCTACTCATTTGGACCATACTCTTCACCAACTTTGTCTTGGAATTCAGTTAACTCATCTCTGAGCTCTTACCTCACTCTTGAACAGGACTGTTCAACAGTGAGTTCTGACAGGTTGCCTCTGGTGCAATACACAATAAATTCTAATGTTTCAGAGAGAACAAAGCAGTCCCCTTTCTTCCCATGGATGGGGTTTATGCCCAGAGCACACCAGCCAAATTGGGGAAGCAAGATACCAAGAATAGACAGTTGGAAAATCTGAATCCAGGAAGCAAGATCATAGGCACAAGAAGCAATGAAGATTGCTTCCTTAATGTGGAAGTGAAGAAGTAGTTTTGAACCCTATCAGAAAGGAGATAGGGTATGACTTGACAGCACCAACCTAAAGATGACACATCCTACAGTAAAACGTGACCCATGACATTATGGGCCTTTTGAAATCAGAGGTGATCAGCCCTGTGACATACAGATTGGATCTCCCTAGCCACTGGAGGATCCATAACATGTTTCATGCATCCTTGTTGACCCCTTACAGAGAAATGGAGGAGCAAGGGGCCAATTACACCAATCTGGAAGCAGAATTGGTGGAAGGAGAAGAGGAATACAAAGTAGTGATGATTTTGGGTTCAAGATGAACCAGAAGGAGGAAACAATTGGAGTACCAAGTCTGGTTGGAAGGGTACTCTGAAGCCCATGACTCTTGGGAGCCAGTAGAGAACATCAAAGCATCTAGACTAATAGAGGAATACCACAGAAAGAACCCAGCTGCCATATGGGTTATAACAGTCCAGCGAAGGATGCCCTCTGTTTCCTCATCCCCACATCATCACTCACACATGTCTCAGACTCCCCCTAATGAAATCATTCCCCAGTCTGACCTCTCAGGAACAGAGGGGCCGCTCAAAATTACTACCCCTGATGCTTCCCTCCTTGCCTTCTTCCAAGAAATGGATGAACATGGCACTGGAGAGGGAGAGTAGACATGCATCCTCCTGTCACAGAACCGGCACTATGGACCAGACCAGCAACCAGGATAGCCTACCCAGACACACCTCATGTTTGACTCATGTTTAGTGACTTGTTTGTTTGACTCATGGTTACAATGACTGTTCCTTATGCCCAGCCCCCAGTCGCCTTGTGTATAACTCACCACATCCTGTAGGCACTATTTGATATAGTACCTAGGTGTATATAAGCTATCCTGTTGAAGAGAACAAGCCTTAGGCTTGTTCTCCTGTGAATATACTGCTTGAACACCTCTGGAACTGCCCTTCTCTGAGCTCTTTAGCTCTCTGTCTTAAAACTTCTGTGTTGCTAAGTCTTCTGGATGTGAAGACTTATCAATAGTTTCCCCACTCCATGGTTCACATTAGCTGTCGCTGTGTTGTCACTGAGATCCCTGAATTTTGCAAGAACTCGTTGTCTTGCTCAACTCTGCTGCACTCGTCTTGCATCATGAACCATTCTCCAGAGAGGGCCCTTGAAGGACGCTTCCCTATGAGAGGAAACCCAGCCTCTATGGTGTCACCCTGTTCACACAAGCAAAAGGGATGGGTAGAGGAGTCCACAATATCAGGCACGCATTGTTGCGTGAGCAATTTTTGGCACAATCAACATACAGCAAGCCCCACTTATTGCCATTTTCAGCACACTTGGTGGAGCTTGAATTCCACCCAAATTGGCACAGAAACCCCCTCAAACATGCGGGATGAATATCTCCCTCAAGACCGCTTCAATTCATATGAAATCATTGTCCCTGAATCGCCTGAATGAGGGCTAGGCAGCCCCATTGTTTTCATGAGATTTGAGTGAGAATTGGTGGAGCTGGACTCAAGCCACCTCCACATGTGTATTAGATGAATTACAACTCAAAATCATGGTCTATATCTATTATGTTTCCCTCATGTTGTACCCATGGGCTGTCTTGAGGCAGCCCCATAGTGTTTTTGACTCAAGTGATGTGGTGTGCAACATTGTTTCCAGTGCAATCGGAGTCACAGCCAGCCACTCATCGCCCCTCTCACCTCTCCATTCTGACCATCCTTTGCCCTCATTCCCACCACACCTGCTGTCTCAGCCACATCAGTCGCGCTGCTCCCTTCCAACTCACATTTGGCCCTCCACACCTGCAGTTGCAGCTGCGCCAGTCACACTGCCTGCATTGACCTGCCATCAGTCTTCATTGTGTGCTGCACTCTGCCATCAGCATGCCAACTCTGTTAGAATACCTCAAGCTCAAGTGGGATCTAGAGGACCTCATTGCCTCCTCGTCAAGACTCCACATGTGTGACCAGGAAGACATAGATGAATACTACCGGAGTTTAAAGGGCAATCTGCGGCCCCTCGTCCATGCGCACCACCTGTGCTACGAAGATTGTGATGATTCATTCTGGCTTGGACTCCACCCAGACAACCACCAGATGGTCTCCCAATGTCTTGGCCCCTGGCACATGAACGAACAGCAGAGGCACTTTGTCAATTTCCAAGAAGTGTTAGACACACTAGTCAAGATATTCTCTCAGCATCCTTGCAACATTCAGTGGGAACGCGAACTCGGTTCTTGCGATGAAGACAAAAACAAAGATGATTACATCTACCCCATGCCCACACCAGCTCCCACCATTGTCCCTGCATCACCCATCATCACCTTCATGTCACCCAGTCCCATTGCCCCTGCGGTTCCCACCTCATCTGCCATTCCCGTCACTTTGTTCACTGCCACCATCTTTGACTCACCAGCCCCACCTGCCTCTGCCCTCCCAGTATCACCCACATCCATCATTGTCGCCACCCTCATCTATCCCCACCACCTTAGCCTCAGCCTTGCCCACCAATGTTTTAGTGCCACCTGCCCCTTCAGCCCTTGCAGCCTCATCTGCCACCCCTGCCTTCATCTCATCTGCTCCCGCACCCTCAGTCATCTCATCACCCTCAGTCTTGTCCATTGCCTCATCCGCCACTGTTCTGGGACTAGTCCCAGCCATTGCTCCATCCCCACCATCCACCGCCATGCCCTCCATCATCGCCTCCACTCCATCCACCTACATCATTGCCCTAGCTCCATTTGGTGCCACCTTCCCGGTCTCACCCTCAGCCTTTGTCTCAGCACCAGCTGCCTTAGTAGTAGTTTTGCGCAACACCAGCACCACAGCACCGTCACCACCTCTCATCATCAGCATGACCCCACAAGACCAAGAAGGCCCCGGCCACGAACTTAGCCACAACATGCCACAACAGGAGCAGAAGCTGCCGCCACACCACTGCCGCAGGAGAAGCTGCCGCTGATGCCAACAGCACACTGCATGCCACCTCCCACATCACCTCCCTGTCCATTTGTGCACTCTCACCCACGTCTGCTGCCGACACCTGCAGTGGAGATGACCCCGCCACCACTGTCGCAAGCCACCCCACACATCATCCTTCTCAAGTCCTCGCCACCTATGCCTCTGTCTACGAACTCACGCTCACCACCTATGCCTCCACTCCTCGTCCACGCCTGCTGCCAATGCCTGCAATGGAGACAACCATGCCAGTGCTGCCACAAGACAACACCACTGCCATGCAGCCGCCATCTCATCACCACCATCCTCATCTCCATCGCCTCCGTCTCCCATTGCGTCCACCTCTTCCATTGTCACCATCACCGATTGCCGCCTTCGCGCCTTCCAGCAGCACAAGCAGCTGCCACCGCCACCTCAGTTCAGACGCAAAAGGCTCAAAACACTCGCATTCAGATGCTTGACTGAGGACAGTCAAAGTTTCAAGCCCCTGGGAGGTGTAAGGTAGCCATATGGCTGGCCATGGAATGACATGTGGGAAATGCAATAGGACATGACGCCTCCTCCTATCCTTTGCCACCTCCCTCTCGTTCCAGGCCATCCATTGGCCACACACCACAAGCCACCTCATGTGTGACATCGAGACCTCAATCGCATCGCCCAGCCCTTGCCACTGACCACACGCACGTACACCCCACACACGCGACGTGTTCATGTCTCAAGCCTTTCATGACTGCCTCAACCATCTTGACCAGTCTTGATTCACTTTCATGCCTTTCATCTCTAGTACCTCTCTTCTGTATATAAAAACACCCTAGCTACTCTGTAGTAGAAAGAGTTCAGAATAGGACCCCTCTTTGCAACCCGCTCCTCTCTGTCTGTGAAAAACAAGAAGGATGGTCGGAATGGAGAGGCAAGAGGGGTGATGAGTGGCTGGCAACAACTCTGATTGCACTGGAATCAATGTTGCACACCACAACACTTGAGGCAAAAACACTATGGGGCTGCCTCAAGACAGCCCATGGGTACAACATGAGGGAGAAATAATAGATATAGACCACAATTTTGAGTTGTAATTCATCTAATACACATGTGGAGGTGGCTTGAGTCCAGCTCCACCAATTCTCACTCAAATCTCATGAAAACAATGGGGCTGCCTAGCCCTCATTCAGGCAATTCAGGGACTATGTTTTATGTGAATTGAAGTTGTTTTGAGGGAGATATTTGCCCTGCACGTTTGAGAGGGTTTTCTGCGCCGATTTGGGTGGAATTCAAACTCCGCCAAGTGCGCTGAAAACAGCAATAATGGCAACCCTTTTTAGCAATAAAGGACAGTATTAGAGCCTTCCTAAGGACCCTTTAGGATGACTCTAGGTGCTCTACAATAAGCACTGACACAGTATCAAAGACCCTACAATGTGTTATTAGACTAATTCTAATAACTATAAAACGAACTATAAAGCAATACTAAGGACCTTAATAGAAGTATTAGGATCGACTCTAAGGACCCTAATAGAACTATATAAGAGGCCTTATAAGATAACACTATTCCCTAAAGCAAACTACAAGTCCTCAAATGACCGCCCCTAAACTAACTAACAGACAATGAATCAGGTCCTTGCATGTGTACTAAAGCAGTGAACATGTGGACAGTGAAGGCTCTTACTCATCAAGAGAAGCCTTCTTACTCAGCAGCTTACTGAGCATGACTGAGCATGCTCAGTAAGCACACTCCGACTTCTTACTCATCACTCTATTGTGCTTGATAACAAGGTTATGACTTGTTCCCTATTTAGCAGTTCTCTTGTAGTATATAAGTGCTCAATAAAGTAGCGGACAGTCCTCAGACTGTCCATTTGTTTATGGCACTCTCTATCCCTGGGATACTCCTTTAAGGACCGTCCCCTTGTGACCATTCTGGCCTCTTCCCTGCGTACCTGCTCAACTCTACCAGTAACTATACCTCTTTGGTATTTGTTACTGCTTTGGCTCTACTTCTTGCCCATGCCATCTTGGACATCTATCGACTCGTCTTTGAGCTTATCCCTCGCTCATGAACTGGATAGTTCAACAGTGAGTCTTGACATCTTGTGCATGAACAGATCTGTCAGCATCACCACCCCCAGTCAGTGACATTAGAACAAACCTCTCCTCTCTGAACCCTTGACCCCAAACCACACACTCACAAGAATATATTGATTTCCTTCAATATGACTACAGTTTGAGACTGGAAGTACAAAGGACTCAGTGAACCAACTGTAGAAGGACTGGCTGTTCTCAAATGTCCATTTGAGCTGCTTCCTGATCAAGAAAAGAATGTCCCCATCATGACCACATTCAATGATGGTGTCAACTTCCTTTTAGCATGAACTGACAGTGTACCTTTCCTTGGACAGGTTATCATGTCACCTGGAGAGGTGCCAAAGTGGCCCTAGGCCATATTTATGGCCTATGGTTCGAAATTGCGAGGTGTGGAGATACCTGGGAAGTGACATGCGTTGCACACCCAGCATTCAGACTTGCACAAAGTCCCCTCAGAGGGACCAATCTCACTCAACTAATGAACTCTGGAGAACCACATCTGAATTTGAAAGCTCCAAGCTGTGCTCTGATGCCCAGACCCACACCACCCACCGACACTCTGATGGTGCTTGACCCAACAACAACAACGAGCATCTTCATCACTGCTACCAATTCTGACCCTCCTTGTCCACAACCTGCATCATCTGGAATGGTGCAGGCACCCCCTCATGCCTCATTCATGGGGTTTGGAGGGTGTGGAATGTGGCCCCCAGGTCCTGACCCTGATCCTGACAACTACAACATGCATGTCAACCATGACTGCAAAGTGTGAAGATCAGACAATGGAAAACTAGAAGGAATCCCTCCAGATTTCTTCAACGGCGATTGTGTGTGCACTCTTGCTTTCTTAGTTGTGTTCAACAGGTTCATGTCTATGAAGCATGATAGCAAGATTGCTAGAGATCCCATCAAGAAATGTGTGTATTTTCTTTTGCTGATGAAGGGACTCAAGGTCAAAGGATGGCTCAAGGCCATGGACCAATGGCTTGAGGATGTGCAAGATGACCCCACCAACATACTATCCCTGTGCCCATGTTCGGACAGCGCCCATGTTTGGACACCATCAATTTCTCACGTAGCTCTTACTCAACCACTACAATACTTTGCATACTGTATATAGTACCTTTTATCTACATACACAATAAAGTTTTTTGATGAAAATTGTGTTGTGTTTCAAAATCTAAAAATGGCTGTTTGTCACGCTTGCTGGCTGATGCCTTGTCGGAGCTCTTAGTCTGAGTCGGAGCTCTTAGTTGGTCACAAGTCGCACGCCACTCAATGGTCAATTAGGCCAAAAAGGGTAATTAGCAGTTAATCTTATCACGCATGATGGCTCTAGCACTCTGGAGGCCTAGTGCACACAGAATTTAGTGTATCACGTCACGTCGCATCGCGTCATCTTGTTTATTACCATATGCCTGCTCAGAGAAAGAGGTCTGCATACCAACAAGACAATAAAACAAGGCATGAGGGCCAAATCCAAGAGATTATACACGATCTCAGTGCTGGTAGATATGTTTCATTCTGATCGGCCACCAGAGCATCGGGAGTGAGTGAATCTAAGATCTACCCATTCTGCCTCATCAAACAAGTGCTGTAGATCGCATTGTCAATGCTTACAGATCGGGCCAAAGGTCGCCATCAAACCCTGAGTGTTAGTGCTGCCAAAAGACAAAAGCTTGCTCCAGATCAGGAGAAAGTGCTTGCACAATGGGCAGCTCAGCGTGGTTCAATGGGGATTCCATTATCCAAAGCAGACATTCAGATGCACACAACTGTCATCTCTGGCAAGACAGTTGGGAAAACATGGCTCAGGAAGTTCTTGGCAAGACATCCAGATCTATCTCTGGCAAAGCCCTCAAAGCTTGACCCCAAACGCGCAAAGCACTTCAATCCTGCGGTCATAAATCATTACTTTGATCAGCTAGATAACCTCCATGCAGAGTTTGATGGGATTCCTCCCGAACACATCTGGAACATGGATGAGAAGGGTATCCAGATGGGTGGGGGTCGGAAGAGTACTGGAAGGAAGTACTGCTTTCCGAGATTGCAGCGCACCAAACTCATCATGAAGAGTGATAATCTTGAGCTGGTAACTATCCTAGAATGTGTCTCAGCTGCTGGGGCAGTTGTTCCGCCATCATTCTGTCTTCAATCAGGCTCTACCCCGGATCTGCGCAATCTAAGCGATGAGGAGTGGGGAAGGTGCGCACTCCGCATCGGATCTGCCTCTTGTGATTGCTGATTAGATAACTACTCAAGCCTCTATTTCTCAGATGCTGGATGGACCAATGCAGAGAACTATCAACAGTGGCTCCAGGAGGTCTTTATCCCCTTTGCAGCAGCACGCGTCGTGGATTGCACAAAGCTGATCGTCCTTGCTGTGGATGGACATAGCACACATGAACACACAGATGCTAAGCACATAATCTACAAGTTTCTTGATGATCAAGACATTGAGATCCACACACTGTGCTTTCCATCAAAGACAACACATAGGACTCAGCCCCTTGATGTCCTTATCTTCGCCTCAGTTGATCATAAATGGCAGGAGATCTGCAGTGCAAGCGTGATCAAGGGCATCCAGATTGATCACCATTCAGTGATCCCGATGTATATTCATGCTACACAGGAGGTATTCACTGAAAGGTTAATCAAGAGCGCCTTCAAGAAGGCTGGTCTCTATCCAGTCAACTGTTCTGTCTTTGGTCCTGAGGATTTTGCACCAAGCCAAGCCTCATCAATGATCACACATCTCCCCGATTCATTTCCAACATATGTCCCATCATCAGATCCCATTGATCTGTCTGATGATGACTGGGTCCCATCACAATCTGATGCCAGTTCCAGATCTTCCAGCCCTGATCCCAGTCTTGATCTGGGTTCTGATCCTGATCCCAATGCAGATCAAGCGCATCTGGAATCCAATCAAACTGATGTTGCAGCCAAGCCATTGTCAGGATTTATGTGTGCCCTGGCAGATTTGGAATCCAAAGCAGTCAACAGGACACACTCCAAAATGGCACATCGCAATCTTATCGCATCAAGACATCTGCAGATCATCTCGCTTGAAGAGGATCTTGCGCTCTCCCCAGATGAACGCTTATCAGAGCTTGTCAAGACACGTACTGCTGATCACTAAGGACTCAGGAGCAGGTGGGCAAGGGTCGGAACAGATGGTACATGGCGAAGGCAGCGTTGAACAAGAGGACGAGCCAAACGACGAGGAGGTACCAGATGGGGACTGGTAGGTGTTGCAAGAGACAAAGGCGAAGGCTGGAGGCCAGTGTAGCGAGAGGACTTTAAACAAGGCAGTCGTTGAAGAGTACCTTGGAAGCGAGGGGAATCTTTAGACTGAGCGGTTGCAGGGGAGTACCCAGGAAGATGAGAGTATCACAAATGGACAGTCTGACGACTGCCATGCTCAATTGGGGCTTATATACAGTATACAGGGTCGATTACAAAGCACTGGGACTATTCTAGACTCTTTGGTACCATCCAATAGGACTACAGAGGCATAAACTTGCTTGTGTCAACTTTCAGGCTTACTGAGCGCATTACTGATCATTGTGGAGCGATGACATCATTATGATGTCACTGTGGAGCGCTTAGTGAGCCTATGAGGTCACTGTGGAGTCGCTCAGTAAGCCATGATGTCATTGGAGCCTTGATGACGTCAGATGATTTATGCAACAGTTTCTAAGAGTTTGTGCCGCTGTTTCGGGTCCATGGTGGCTGAGTGGCCATGTGGCTGCCACGCGATGATTACCCGATTAGGAAACTGGTGCCTGGTCGTGTTATAGTGCCTTTGCAACAGCAATATCTTGTACCGCAGGGGGGATAGCCCAGAAAATGGAAGGGAGTCGGCAATGCAAAGTGAGAGAGGTTTTTCTTGAGTAAAATAGGACAATCTTCGGCCAGGACTTGGCCTTGGTTCGTAACAGAGCTGCGCTCTGTCCGGCAGCAGCTCCTTGCCACTCAGGAAGCTCTGGGTCAGGCCCTTAGTGAAATTCTCTCAGCCAATGCCCATTGCACCTCAATTCACAAAGAGCTTGATATGGTCAAGGAACAACTTGAAAATAGTCGGAAATCAAAAGAGCGCGGATCTAAGAAGATCAAAGCATGCTTTGTCACATCTAGGGACCTCCGATCTAAATTTGATCAAGAGGATGAGGAGCAGCTACAAAAGGAAAAGGCCGCCAAAGAGAAACAAGCCCAAAATGCAGAACATGAGTGTCATCTGGAATATCAAGCCCATAATAGAGTGTTCATTGGCCGGCTGTCATCCTACAAGAAGGATGACCTCCATGCGCTCGCAAAAGCCCTCAACATATCCAATAAGGGCACCAACTCGGAAACTGTTATCTCGGATCACGGATCACTTTAATATTTCCCCTGATCTTCAGATCAACTCAAGGTATTCTGGACTATTTAACAAATTGACTCGCTCTCAGAAGGACAATGAAGTAATGCACCCTGAGGAGCAATCAAGAGTAGATGGCAACGAGATCTTATCATCATTTCCAGATCAGAATCTCCATCCCTCTGCACATCTTCTGAACATGCTTGCATCTTCCAGTTCATATCGCACCCCGTCCTCCTCTCATACCCAACAACAATATCCCACAGATAATGCACCCTTACCTCTGTACCATCCCATACCTTATCCCAGCACTGAAGATCAGAACTTTCAATCTCGGTTATATTCCTTCTAGCACAATTTCTGACTGTATTTGATCACTTATTCCTATGTATATACATTGGTGATCTAATTACTATCAGATCCTTTGTTACACCATTTTCCTTTTACATTTACTTCTTACCTTTTGCTATGGACTGCTTGCTTTCGTACGTCCCTTTACTTACTGGTCTCGTGATCTCTTACGTCTTGTGATCCCTTCTGTGCTATCATGTGATCCACACACGTCCAGGTAACACTGGATTGCTGTTACTTTCCCTTTGTTTGGTTCTCTTTCCATTTATATTCACTTCTTAGTTTCAACTGTGCAATGCTGCGCACTTACTGTGCAGCACAGTTACTTGGTTCTGACTCATTCGTGGCCTCATTCCTATGACTCCTACTTATTATGACTCCTACTATACTAGTAGCACAGTCAAAGCGCAGCTATTGCTGCGCTTCTCCTGTATATATAAGCTCAGTACTTTGTGACCAAAGCCCTAAGCTTGGTCTCTTGTAGAATCCAACCTACTCTTGTCCAAACATATTCGCCTGCAACCCACTTCACTCTCACAAACTTAACCCACAACCACCTCTCCATTTCATCAACTCTCAACACACCATCCACCATCTACTCTTCGCCTTTCCCTTCCTTCCCTAAGAGTCTCTCTTCACTCTCCTGAGAAGAGCTCTCCTCTTTTAAAACCTACCTCCCTCTACTCTCTCTGCGTTGTTCAAGGTCCCAACGGACTTGAACGCATATAGCTAGTGGAACCAGCCCTAGTCCATCCCATTACAAACTTACCCTAGCTTCTCAATGGACCGAGTCGTACTAGGAAGGGTCTATTGGCCATAACCTGTTTAGCATAAAACACTTCGACCGCTGCAGGGATCCTTACTCATTATACACGGGAATCAGCCTGTTTCTTGAACACCTCTCTATCATCGACTTGCTTTCTGCTTGTGAACTGACACGGTTAGTTACCGTGACATCCTTAGAATGTGTGAGATCGGTTTATTGAGTGAGTCTTGAGTGTGCAGCGTCCAAATGTGCTTGCACATATGCACGTGAGAATGTTGTATTCAACTCCTGTGCCGGTGAAAGCCGAGAGCAACCTGGCGGGATTTGAAACTTTTGGGGTGACAGAGCATGACTGTCCGAACATGGGCGCTGTCCGAACATGGGCGCAGGGATAGTACCACTCAGGCTTTGTAACGGCGTCGCGGCCGTAAGAGCGTTAGCTCAAGGTTCAGTGGGGCCAAGTCCCTGATGACTTGGTTCAAGGGTTCAGTGGGGCCGGCTCAAGGAGACCGGTTCAATGTTTTAGCGTCTCAGGGCTGAGTCAGACAATGACTCAGTCTGCAGACAGAGTCGATCTCCTGGTTTCACAGAAGAGGAAGACGATGAGAGAGAGGCAGAGGAGGAAGAGGAACACAAGGGTTCCTTGAGGTGTGCTCAGGTCAAGCAAGGTATAGGCCAGCACAAGCAAGTTGTGATTGAGAGAGTGTACAAGGCAAGGGATGCGACAGGAAATGGGACAAAGCTAAGCTTGGGGCATTCCCCAGCTTTTACAGGTGCTTAAATACTGTATGTAGTGAGGCTGTACAGTACTATAAGCAGAACAATAAGTGAAAAGGCAGATCAATAGCAAAAGTAGCTCAACAATAGATGAAACATAATAAGTGAAACGCAATAAGGGATCACCATCAAGGGATAAAACGGTAACCACAGAAACGGAGATAATAAAAGGGACAATGATGGGAAGGGATTATGGACGAACCGACAAGGGGGTAAATCATAACAGGCTTACCACATGGGAAGCACTGCAACAACAATTCCATCACACGTTCACTGACTACACAGAGCACGAGAAGGCCCAAGATAAGCTCAAAGAATTAAAAATGAAAGATGGACTTCTTGATGACTATGTCTCTGAATTTCAATTGTTAGCCAGATGCACTGTGTTAAGGCTCCAAAGTGCTTTAAATAAGATCAATGGTCGCGTCTATGAACACGTCCTACCAATGCAGATATGCTTGAGTCAAGCAAGCAATACTCATGGAGGGGAAGGAGTGTTAGATCCTTCTGGAGTATGGCAACAAGATAAGAGGGGCTCTGCAGATGGGGTAGGAGTCAACTGTTTGGGATTAGCAAACTAAGTCGAGCTTAGGGCTCAACTGCTACAGACTGGGGGCTTTATATAGCCCTACAGGGATAAGGTTCATGCTACTGTAGTACTGGTTGGTGCTATAGAAGCAAAAGGCAGCTCATAGAAGCGAGGTTGCTTCTATGTAAACGATCTCGGTGCTGGAAGCATTAAGTGCTTCCCTAGTAGCAATCTCGGTGTCATAAGTACTTTCCTAATCAAGGAAGCGATGTGTTACGAACCAAGGCCAGGTCCTGGCCGTAGATTGTCCTATTTTACTCAAGAGAGACCTCTCTCACTTTGCATTACCGACTCCCTTCCATTTTCTGTGCTATCCCTCCTGTGGTACAAGATATCACAATAGCAAAGGCACTATAACATGACCAGGCACCGGTTTCCTAATCGGGTAATCATCGCGTGGCAGCCACATGGCCACCCAGCCACCAAGGACCTGAAACAGCAGCACAAACTCTTAGAAAGTGTTGCATAAACCATCTGATGTCATCAAGGCTCCAATGACATCATGGCTGACTGAGCAACTCCACAGTGACCTCATAGGCTCACTAAGCACTCCACAGTGACATCATAATGATGTCATCGCTCCACAATGATCAGTAATGCGCTCAGTAAGCCTGAAAGTTGACACAAGCAAGTTTATGCCTCTGTAGTCCTATTGGATGGTACCAAAGAGTCTAGAATAGTCCCAGTTCTTTGTAATCGACCCTGTACACTGTATATAAGCCCCAATGAAGCATGGCAGTCGTCAGACTGTCCATTTGTGATACTCTCATCTTCCTGGGTACTCCCCCACGACCACTCAGTTTAAAGATTCCCCTCGCTTCCAAGGTACTCTTCAACGACCGCCTTGTCTAAGGCCCCTCGCTGCACTGGCCTCCAGTCTTTGCCTCTGCCTCCAATTACATGCACCAGTCCCCATCTGGTACATTCAAGTCATTTGGCTCGTCCTCCTGTTTAACGCTGCCTACACCGCGTACCATCTGTTCCGACCCTTGCCCACCTGCTCCTGAGTCCGCATGGATCAGCAGTACATGTCTTGACACGACGTACATGGCAGCACAAGAACATCAGGAACAGAAGCAATGCTTATCATTGCTTCATTATTACATCTTCAGAATGATATGATCAACTCATTCTGAACACGATATCAATGAACATAAACAGTCAAGATCTGACGCACACATGATGCAAACAGTGCAGTCCATAGTTCAGGTGTTCCGGCATCTTCCGGACCCCAAACCACTTGGCAACATTACCCCTCCTTCAGATTGGTGGTCCCATACACCAATGATTCTAAAATCGAGTGGTGGGGTCAACGCCATCATCATCAAGGGGAGGAGGGTGACGCGGTGAAGGTGTATTGGCCTTCTTCTGCTGCCTCATAGGCAGCCAATGCTGAGGCCACTATCGCCTCTAACTCCTCAGCGACGGCTGAAGGAGACATGATCTGTGGGAGTCTGTCAGAGTCCCTAGGTAACCTCCTGACTGGAGGTGTATCGGAGCAGAGAGGGGTTTGTAGTGAAAAGTTCTTGAAAGGTCTTGGACCCTTCTCCTTTCATTACCTGCAGGATGTGCAGGTTAGCAGTGTCCTCCCTCTCCTGGTCGGACTTCCTCTTCCTGCTCGGGTGTGCCAGTTCCCATCCTCGGTGGAAAGGGCACGATCTGACGGGTGCATAGGAACAATGATAGGGAGGCACTAGGCAATGTGAGGCAGCGTCTGCTTCCAGCTGGTCATGGCAATACTGGTGGGGCATTGGACAGTACTTATTAAAATGTCCTACCTCACCACAGTACTTGCATCGGTTCCTCTTCCTCCTCCCTTCTATCATGTTCAGTTGCTGAGGCTCTGGAATAAAATCGGCTGTTGCAGTAGACGCTTCTCCACTGCTGCTATAGGAATGGTAATAGATGGAGCTCTGGGGGGAAGGGTTTGGTGACACTTCCAATCCTGCTCCTCCTCAAAGGTGCATACTGGACATTGTTTGGAGGATGTCAACCTCCTCCTCTGAATACCCTTGCACCATCATAGGTGTAGGGCTGGCTGGTACTGGTTCTGGGGTAGGGGTAGCATACCCCTGAGCAATGTCTGCCAAAGGCAGCTGAGGGATGAAGACAGGTAGAGGGGGAATGGGCTGCCCAGCCTGGTAGTTGGTGAGGAGTTCTTCAGCCCAGACACCTGGAGGGGTTTCTCCCTGGCTACAGCCTGCTTCAATGAACTCCCAGCAACGTGAGCGTACTTTGGCTGCCACCATTCTCTCCTTGGCTTCAGCCCTGTCTCTCTCTACTCCTCGCTTCTCAGCTAGGTATTTGCTGAGCTTGTAGCGCAGCTGCTTCTCCTCTTCTTTGAGCACCTTATAGTTAGCTTCCAACATTTCTTGTTGGGTGTAGAGGTGGTCTAAGCGGTAGAGCTCTGCCTGCAGCCCATAGTCGCCTAGCAGGTAGAGGGTCTGTCTCCAGTGCCCTTCGAACTGCCTCTCTGTGTCAAAGCAGTCTAAATCATGTTTGTCTTGGCCATAGTTATAGAGGTTGTAGCAAGGGGTGGCCTGGAGGATCTCGCCATAGTCTCCATGGCCTCCTCCATTCTTTCCCCTCACCCTTGGCTCTCCCAAGGCGATGTCATAGGCCACATACCTGGCTGGTTTGTTGCCCCAAGTCATACCATCAGGGATGTCAATCCCTGTGTGGTGTCTGTCAGCATCCCATGGTACCCAAGGCTCTCCAGGGTGGGCAACCTGGTCAAGAGTGCTGATAGGGGACGTTACATCCCAGTCCCCAGGCTGAGTGTCGACTTGGTCAGCAGAGGGTCCAAATTCAAGGGGATGCATGTCCGCTTCTCCTTCTCCAGTGCTATGTTCATCCATTCCTTGGAAGAAGGCGAGGAGGTGAAGCATCAGGAGTGGTGATTTCAAGTGGCCCCTCTGCACTAGAGAGGTCAGATTGGGGAACAATTTCATTAGTGGGAGTTTGGGACATTTGTGAGCAACGATGTGGGGGTGAGGAAACAGAGGGTATCCTTCACTGGATCCTTATAACCCATATGGCAGTGGGGTTCTTTCTGTGGTATTCCTCTATTAGTCTAGTTGCTTTGATGTTTCTCTACTGGTTCCCAAGAGTCATGGGCTTCAGAGTATTGTTCCCACCAGACTTGATACTCCAGTTGTTTCCTCCTTCCAGTTCATCTCAAACCTAAAATCATTGCTACTTCATATTCTTCTTCTCCTTCCACCAATTCTGCTTCTGGATTGGTGTAGCTGGCCCCATGCTCCTCTGTCTCCTTGTAAGGTGTCAATAAGGATGCATGAAATGCGTTATGGATCCTCCAGCAGCTAGGGAGATCCAATCTGTATGTCACCAGGCTGATCACCTCCGTGATTTCAAAGGGCCCATATCATTTTGGGCATAGTTTCACTGTAGGATGTGTCATTTTTAGGTTGGTGCTGTCGAGCCATACCCTTTCTCCTTTCTGATAAGGTTGGAAACTACTTCTTTGCTTCCACATTAGGGAAGCAATCTTCATCACTTCTTGTGCCTGTGATCTCGCTTCCTGGATTCAGACTTTCCAATTGTCTATTCTTGATATCTTGCTTCCCCGATTTGGCTGGTGTGCCTTGGGCGTAAAGCCCATCCATAAGAAGAAAGGGGACTGCTTGGTTGTCTCTGAAACGTTAGAATTCATCGTGTATTGCACCAGAGGCAGCCAGTCCACCCAATCATCTTGTTGGTGGTTGCAAAAGATCCTGAGTGATGTTTCCATCATCTGATTCATTCTTTCTGATTGTCCATCTGTCTGGGGATGGTAGGCAGTGCTGATATTCTGTTTGATATGCAGCTGGTCACAAAATTCCCTAATGAACTTGGAACTTATTAGTTTGTCTCAATTGGATATGATCTTGCCTGGTACTCCCACAAAGGGGAATATTCTATCCTTGTAGAGCTGTGCTAGCTCTTCTGCATCCATCTCTTCCTTGCAAGGAAGCAAGATGACACCTTTAGTACAATTGTGGTCAGTGACAGTCAACATACTGTCATATCCTTTCGACTTTGGCAATTTGACCACAAAGTCCATGCTGACAGTCGAGAAGGGAGTAGCCCCTTCTTCTGGTGGTATGGGATACAGGGGAGGTCAACTTGGATGAGTGTTTGACTTGTTACTTTGGCAAATTGCACATCCTTCCACATATCGGTTGACAAAGCATCTCATGGTGGGCCACCAGTAGTATCGCATCATTCCCAGTAATGTTTTAGCTTTCCCTGGGTGTCCTGCTGTAGGACTGTCATGATACTGTTCCAGTAACATCCTGTGGGTCCCTTCATCACCTATAACCACCAAGGCTTCATTCTTCCACCATAAGCTATGTTGCTTCTCCAGTCGGTGTCTTTGTACCCAATCAAGTAACTTTAATTGGTGTCTTTCTTCCCCTTGTTGGTTCTTTATCTGTTCTTCCAATGCAGTAGTATGCATTACTTGAATAAAAAGGTGGTCAGGTAGCACGACCACTTCTTCTTTATCCCCTTGTCCATCGTCAAGGTCAGGTCTTCTCAACAGGGCATCTGCTTTATTCCTTGCCCCTGCCTGGTGTTTCAGTTCTAAGTCGAAGTCCGCCAAGAAGGTAATGTATCTTGCTACTCGACCGTTTATTCGCTGAGGGTGTCAGTAATGCAACAGGTTCGCATGGTCTGTATAGACCACCACCTTATGCTTTGCTCCCATGAGCAGGTGTCTCCAGTGCTTCAAGGCTCGCACCATGGCTAAGAACTCTTTGTCCCATATGTTGTAGTTCTTTTCTGCTTGTTTCAAGGCTGCAGAGAAGTAACCTATTGGCCTCCTCTTTCCTTGTTTGTCCTTCTGGAATAGTACTGCTCCAATAGCATAATTGGACGTGTCTACTTCCAGTTCAAAGGGTCACTCCTCATCAGGATGGAGCAGGACGGGGTCGGAAGATACTATCTGGATAAGTCGTTCCAGAGCATCTTTGCATTCTTGGGTCCATTCAAATGGCACCCCTTTCTTTGTCAAGGCAATAATGGGTCAAGCAATCTGACTGAATCCTTGAATGAAAGCCCTATTGTAACTGAGGACTCCCATGACTTTGCATACTTTGTGTACATCCTTGATTTCCTGAGGCCAGTCCTGTGATTCCTCAGACCTTGGAGGCCTCAATCTTCATCTTCCCTTCGTCTATGTCCCATCCCAGCATGGTTAGTTTTCACACCATGAACTGGCACTTCTTGGGTTTCAGGAAGTATGACTTCTTCTGCATCAGCATGAGTAGTTCGCTGATACATTTCTCATGGATCTTCTAGTTGTTTCAGGACTGTCCCCCATGGCAATTCCAAAGTCATCCAGATAGTTGACAGTGTATTCTGCCCATTGGTCCAGCCCAGTCACCGAAGTCTCTTCTCATCAGCCTAGTAAAGAAGGCTGGTGTGTTCTTGAGCCCAAAATACATGACGTTGGGCAGGTAGGTTCCATATGGTGTCTTGAAGGCTGCCTTCCAGCGATCTCCTTCTGCCAGTTGCACATTATTGTATCCCCATCGTATATTAACTTGGAGAACACCTTCTTTCCTCGAAGTCTTTCCACCTCTTGTTCCAGATGTGGTAAAGGTTCATTGTCTCGTCTGGTCCACTGATTTAGTCAGTCGATAGTCTACAATGATCCTCTTCTCCTTGCTGTCCTTCTTGCCAATGAAGAATACTGGAGACGTGTAGCTGGATGGACCTGGAGTGATGTATCGCTTTTCTACTTCATTAGCCAGGAATTTCTTGAGGTATTCTTGTTCATCTCATGTTAGGGGGTACACTTTGCAGTTTAGCTCCTTTGGTGCATCAGGTAACAGCTCTATCTGCATGTCTGGTTCCCTGGGTGGTTGGAACCTCTGGGACTTCTCTTCTGAGAAGACATCTGCAAAGCAGTGGAATCACTTTGGAACATTGGCAAGGGGGTCCTCTCCTTACTGTGGTTCAGTCAACTGCTGGGCCCATCTCTGAGCATTAGTCATCTTCTGTAGGTAAATGGCTTCCCCTTTCTTCAATTGTTGGCTTTCATCTCTTGCTCACTTTTGGATATTTGCGACATAGAGATCCAGGTACTTGTATTGAGCAGTCTCAATCTGTACTGCTCCTTCAATCAGCTGTCCTTTCTTCCAATTGATGGTGGGGTCGAATTCATATAGGAAGGGATATCCCAGGATGACCTGATCCATTCCTAAATCTGTGAGGTAGAACTTTTGCAAGCTCTCCTTCTCCTTATATCAGACATGAAGCCAGCAGTAATGGGTGAGTTCCCCTTGCTTATTCTGGGTTCTGTCGACATTTTGTACTACCATGGGCTCATGTAGTTCCTGTTTCCCAATCTTCAGTCTTTTCCAAGCTGAGTGATTGATGAAGTTCTCTGTTGCTCCACTGTCTAGTAGAGCAGATTCCTCAGCTGTTGTGTGTGCAGTGATGAAAGTGAATGGAATATTCATAGCATTCAGTCTTCTAATGTACACTTGCAACACACTATTCTTCCTAAGCCAGGCCGTCGACTTAGGTGTTCCTAAAAACCCTGTTCCATCAGTTCTTCCAATAAGTCCTCCTTCTGTTTGGTGGACATCTTCTTTATGGACGCAGAGGAGGAGCTCTTATTATAGGTAGGAGGAGGAGATGTGGATCGTCCAGAGACAGTGCTTTCGTTTCCACTGTCCCCTGAGTCATCCTCCTTTTCTGTTTCCAGAGCTTGAGCTTTTCCTTTGTCCCTTGGGTTACTTGATTTCTTTTTGACTCTGTCCTTGTCAGGACATTTCCGGCTGATATGCCCTGCTTTCTTGCAGATGAAGCATTTCCCTTCTGCTAGCAGTTTCTTCTTCTCCTCTGTCAGAAGAGGACAGTCACTTGGTCCTTGCTGCATCAGTGGATACCAAGTCCACTTCCATAGCATTTGGGTCTCTTTGGTTTCGCCTTTTCCCAGCTTGTAGGGATTTCATGTGATTCTCCCTGGTGGTCAACGATCCACCTCCAGATCCAATATTGGCTTTCATAAGCTGGTCTCTGGCCTGTTCTTCCCTAGCAGCATTGATCCATGCTTGCAGATCATTGATGGCAGGTATGTCTCTGACTGGTCAATTGTAGATTCGTCGCACCAGCCAGGTGGTTAATCCAGCCTTATAGGCTTCAACTGCTCCTGGTGAATTCTGGTCCCATCCTGCTTTACTGAGCAGAACAAGGAATTTGCTGGTATAATCATCCAGCGATGCTGCTTTAGACATGGACAATTGTTGTAGCTCCATGAAAGCGTCTTCAGGCTCTGTGGTGTCTTTGAATTCTCTGAAGAAGTCATCCACAAATTTGGTCCAAAAGAGCATGTCAGTTGGATCCAACTGCATCGGTGCATAGGGAGACGGCGGGTCCCCATTTCTTTTTGCTTCTACCAGGTTCATTTCATTGACCACCCATTCATGCACCTTCTCTCCTTTGATGTAGGTGAGAGCTAGGGCTACTTGCTTCATTGGAATAGTCATGGTCAGGGTTGTCACTGTTAAGCAGATTCCATAGATTGAAATCCTGGACGAAGTACTTTGTCTTCTTCCTGTCTCCTTTGAAGACTTTAGGAGGGTCTCCTTTCAGAGATCCATTGCCTCCATGGGGGCCTGGTGCCAGCTGAGGCACCAGGTTTGCCCCTGGTCCTACAGGAGGTGCTGCAGGTGGTCCCCCTCCTGGAGGGCCTCCTCCTGGTACTGGTGGACCTGCAGGGTCCAAAGGGGACTCCTCCACCTCCAGGTGGTCCTCCTGCACCAGGGGGACCACCTCCAGGGTTTATTACAATGGTGGGCCCTGTTCTTCCACCTGCTGTCTGGGTGGCAATGGTGGCTGTCTGTGTCGCTGCAATGGTAACCATTTCAACCAATTCTTCTGGTTCTTCAACAATTTTTGGTTCAATGGGTGAGACATGTACTGTCTGCTCTAGTCTTTCAGCTAGCTCCAATACTTCTGGTGCTTCTGCTTTCTGATCTGTAGTTGGAGGGTCCAACTTCTCTGTTTCTCCACTTGATGACTTTTGTATCAATGGAGCTGGGTCGTCTACTACTGGGCTCCTGGGTTCCCAATGAGTAGTATAAGGATCTGTCTTGATTCCTAGACATAAAACCTTATATTTGTCAAGGTCTTCGTCCTCTTCTGCGTAGGGACGTCCTTTGTGGTAATCAACAAAGTACCACTGATCGTTGATGTATTCGCAAGGAAGGTAGCTTCCTTTGTATCGGACCTTGTATCTGTTAGGTCCTTCCTGGTCTGCCCAACACCAGATGGCAGTCCCTTTAATTCCTGAGGGTAGATCATCCCTCTCTCTAGCTTTGAACCAACCAAATTTGGTTCCTTGCTTTGATTTCTGGTTGAACTTTACATGTTACACCATTTTCCTTTTACGTTTACTTCTTACCTTCTGCTATGGACTGCTTGCTTTCATAACACTGGATTGCTGTTACTTTCCCTTTGTTTGGGTTCTCTTTCTGTTTATATTCACTTCTTAGTTTCGACTGTGCAATGCTGTGCACCTACTGTGCAGCACAGTTACTTGGTTCTGACTCATTCGTGGCCTCATTCCTATGACTCCTACTTATTATGACTCCTACTATACTAGTAGCACAGTCAAAGCGCAGCTATTGCTGCGCTTCTCCTGTATATATAAGCTCAGTACTTTGTGACCAAAGCCCTAAGCTTGGTCTCTTGTAGAATCCAACCTACTCTTGTCAAAACATATTCGCCTGCAACCCACTTCACTCTCACAAACTTAACCCACAACCACCTCTCCATTTCATCAACTCTCAACACACCATCCACCATCTACTCTTCGCCCTTCCCTTCCTTTCCTAAGAGTCTCTCTTCACTCTCCTGAGAAGAGCTCTCCTCCTTTAAGACCTACCTTCCTCTACTCTCTCTGCGTTGTTCAAGGTCCCCGACGGACTTGAAGGCATATAGCTAGTGGAACCAGCCCTAGTCTATCCCATTACAAACTTACCCTAGCTTCTCAATGGACCGAGTCGTACTAGGAAGGGTCTATTGGCCATAACCTGTTTAGCATAAAACACTTCGACCGCTGCAGGGATCCTTACTCATTATACACGGGAACCAGCCTGTTTCTTGAACGCCTCTTTATCATCGACTTGCTTTCCGCTTGTGAACTGACATGGCTAGTTACCGTGACATTACATGTATGCTATGTTCACCTTCGATCTCCAGTTTGTCTGGTTGCCACTGCCTTTCCTAGGGAGTCGGGACTTGTGTGCCTGCTTACCACTGTCTATGCCAATGACAGTAGGGGTCTTTACAGAAGTATGCGTGTGTCCAACCATGCTGCTTGTCGAGAGTCATGTAGCACACCTTCTTCTTGTCGTGGAGAGGTCTGTATAGGTTCTCTCCCTTGACTACTTCAGTGTAGGTTGCTGACCGTATGATGACTAGATCCTAGTCCTAAGGCTTCTTGCCTATTTCTGGTTCGCTTTCACAGCGATGTCTGTGATAGAAGCTCGACTTATATTAAGGCTCCAAAGTGCCTTAAATAAGATCAATGGTCATGTCTATGAACATGTCCTACCAATGCAGATATGCTTGAATCAAGCAAGCAATACTCGTGGAGGGGAAGGAGTGTTAGATCCTTCTGGAGTATGGCAACAAAATGAGAGGGGCTCTACAGACAGGGTAGGAGTCAACTGTTTGGGATTAGCAAACTAAGTCGAGCTTAGGGCTCAACTGTTACAACTGGGGGATTTATATGGCCCTACAGGGATAAGGTTTGTGCTACAGTAGTACTGGTCGGTGCTATAGAAGCAAAAGGTGGCTCATAGAAGTGAGGATTCTTCTATGTAAACGATCTCATTGCTGGAAGCATTAAGTGCTTCCTCAGTAGCAATCTCGGTGTCATAAGTACTTTCCTAATCAAGGAAGTGACATGCATGGCAGTACAGGAACATCTGGGACAGAAGCAATGCTACTCATTGCTTCTTTAGTACATCTTACAGAAAGGTACAATCAACGCGTTCCGAACGCGATATCAACGGACATAAATGGTCAAGATCTGACGCACACATGATGCAAACAGTGCAGTCCATAGTCCAGGTGTTCTGGCATCTTCTGGACCCCAAACCACTCAGTAACACTCAGTCCGTTGAGAAGCTAGGGTAAGTTTGTAATGGGATAGACTAGGGCTGGTTCCACTAGCTATATGCATCCAAGTCTGTCATAGACCTTGAACATGCAGTGAGAGGAAGGTATGTCTTGAAGGAGGAGAGCTCTTCTCAGTAGAGTGAACAGAGACTCTTAGGGGAGGAATGGAAAGGCAAAGAGTAGATGGTGGATGGTGCGTGTGTGTGAAGAGTTGATGAAATGGAGAGGTGGATGTGGTTTGAGGATTAGGAGTGAGTGTGGGTTGCAGGCAAATATGTTGGACAAGAGTAGGTTGGATTCTACAAGAGACCAAGCTTACGGCTTTGGTCACAAAGTACTGAGCTTATATATACAGGAGAAGCACAGCAATAGCTGTGCTTTGACTGTGCTACTAGTATAGTAGGAGTCATAATAAGTAGGAGTCATAGAAATGAGGCCATGAATGAGTCAGAACCAAGTGACTGTGCTGCACAGTAAGTGCGCAGCATTGCACAGTCAAACTTGTGAAGTAAGTATAAAAGGAAAGAGAACCAAACAAAGGGAAAGTAATGGCAATCCAGTGTTACCTGGATGTGTATGGATCACATGATAACACAAAAGAGATCACAAGACATAAGAGATCACAAGACCAGTAAGTAAAGGGACGTACAAAGGCAAGCAGTCCATAGCAAAAGGTAAGAAGTAAATGTAAAAGGAAAATGTTGTAACAGGATGTCCCATCAACATTTCTTATGCATTGTGCAGTTGGTAGTTTTCTTGTTGACAAGTGGAGATCTTTTACTGTTTGGGGTGAAATAAAGCATTTGGTGGCTCTGCTGTCCACCAGGGCTTTCCTTTTGGCTTTGTTCAATCCAGTGTAAATAGTAACCATAGTCTGTATTGACCTTCTCTTAGCTTTGTACACTGAATCTGTATTTAGGGCCCGAGTGATTGCTGTTGCACTCAGGCATCCAAAAAATTCTGTTCTTTGGTTTCCTCATTTTCCTCCAAGACCATTTGAATAAAGATCTCTTTATCCTCTTTTGATAGAGCTTTTGCAGCATTCATGACTTTGATGGCAGCATTGTTTTCAATGAGTTCCACCACAGAGGATTTGGATGTGGTGGTGGCGTTGGCAGCACCCATGCGAGTGGGTTTGCATTTCATTTTGGTAGGACAGTCTCAGGCTAAATGCCCTTGGAGAGAACAATGAAAGCATCTTCCGTCTTCACAATGCTTTTGTTTCTCAGCTTTTGTGACTGCTTTGTGCGCAGCACCAGTGCTGGTGTTCATTGCATTTGGGTCGCATGGTGGGAGGTGTGGATGTGCGGGTGTGGCATTGCCTTGATTGTTTCTGCGGTTGGCCCAGTTTGAGTTTACAAGTTGACCCCAAGGTCTATTATTCTGAATTTGATTGAAGTTGTGTCCACATGTACTGGAGTTGTCAGATAGGATCGCACATTTGTGCATCCACACTCAATGATGTTTCTGTGCCACTGCAACCCAATCTTGGAATGATGTCAGGTCTTCGAGGTTGAGGCAAGACTTGACTAAGCTCCTGGGAAGGCCCCATGCAAAGAGATGCATAACTGTGGGTTCATTGATGTCAAGTCTGGTGTGTTACCGAGTGGTTTGGGGTCTGGAAGATGCCAGAACACCTGAACTATGGACTGCACTGTTTGCATCATGTGTGCGTCAGATCTTGACCATTTATGTCCATTGATATCGCGTTCGGAACGCGTTGATCGTACCTTTCTGAAGATGTACTAAAGAAGCAATGAGTAGCATTGCTTCCATCCCAGATGTTCCTGTACTGCCACGCTGTAAGGAGGATTATGGCTGGCCACGAAATCACGTGTGGAAACGCGACGCGACATGACGTGACGCCTATCCTCTCCCTTGCCTCAGCTCGCTTTCATCCCTTGCCAACAGCTGCACACACACACGCACGCACCCGCGACCTCTCTTGTGCCCAACTTCAAGCCCTTTCTACCAACCATGCGTATGCCAAACGCTCACAAGACACGATTGCGTGCCAGGCTGTCTGCCACCGACCGCATTGCAGCCCTTGCCACCAACCACGCACTGACCTCACGAGCACGCCTACCACCTCACACCCGACGTCAAGACCCGGACGACCGCATCGCCCACCCATCGCCATACGCGCACGCACCCCACGCTCCGGCACACGCGACGCGTTTCCGTGTCGAGCCTTTCACGATCGCCTAGACCGCCTCGCCCGGTCTCGATTGCCTTTCAAGACTCTACTTCCTTTCATCATCTCATTTCCTTTCATTACATGCCCCCTCTTACTACTCCTCTTCTTGTATATAAAACACCTAGCTACCTTGTAGTAAAAAAAAAAGAAGTCCAGTGGAATCAGAATCTTTTCCCCCTCATCTGTCCACCTCTGCCTGAACCAGAACGACTGCGCACGACCACTTGTTCCTCCTCTCCCCCCCTCCTCTACTCTTTCTGCTTGGACCGGTCAGCCTTACGATCTCACTTGCACGTCACCGGACGCGCTACAACGCACATCGCTTCCTTGACTAGGAAAGTACTTATGACACCGAGATTGCTACTAA